>MIQA02003719.1:0-12254 GCA_001887855.2 Sclerospora graminicola | reverse complement strand
TAAGTATGTCAAATTTGGTTTCTAAACCAGGGAAAACCTCACATATTTGCGTAGGAAAACCTTTAGCAGTCAAGCTTTTCATTTTGTTTAAGTATGTCAAATTTGGTTACTAAACCAGGGAAAACCTCACAGAGTTTGCGTAGGAAAACCTTAGGGGAATTATCTTTTACGAAGTAGTTTGTTTGCTTGCATAGACATTTTGTCACGTGTTGTCACACCAAGTTTATTTCTTAAATAAAGGAATTGAGGCTTTGGAAGTGCCTTAGTAAAAATATCGGCTATCATGTCCTTTGTATTGCAATATGTAATAGTAAATTGTTGTTGTTCTACTTTTTCTTGCACAAAGTGATAGCGTATATCGATATGCTTAGATCTACCGTGCAATTCAGGATTATTTGCAAGTTTAATGCAACTTTGGTTGTCTTCGTGAATTATGGTTGGTTTTGTGGATCGAAATCCAAGTTCACTTAGCAGGGTCTTTAGAAATATTACTTCCTGCATGCAATGACAGAGTGCAATATACTCTGCTTCCGTTGTGGATAAAACCACAGTATGATGTTTTCGAGAAAGCCACGATATCGGGCTTTTACCGATCATTGTTACAAAACCACCTATAGATCGTCGGGTATCTAAGCAGCTCGCATAGTCAGAGTCTGAAAAAGCAGTAAGACTGTCCGTGAGTTGACGGGTAGTCTGCTGGATGGTTCCACCCAGAGTCAGGCCGTGGCTTATTGTGCCATGTAGGTATCTGAATCCTCGAACTACTGCTTTCCAGTTTTCTTCTCCAGGGTTGGAGAGGTATTGACTTACTTCTCTCATGTAGTATGCAAGGTCAGGGCGAGTGCCTATCATAAGATACATGAGGCTGCCGACTGCCTCGCGATATGGAATGTCTTTCATCATATTTCTATCAGCTTCTGTTTGAGGGCTCATGGCACTAGACAGTTTTATGCTGCGGTCAACTGGTGTAGTGACGGGATACGTCACAATATCTTTAAAGCGATCCAGGACCTTAGTTGCATATTTCTCTTGGTGGATGAAGATCGTTCGGTTTTTGCGGTTCCGTTCTATGGACCACCCGAGTAAGTACTTCACCTCCCCTAAATCTGTCATATTGAACCTCTGCTTCAGGGCAGATTTAATTTCATTGACGAGGGCAGGTGTTGGAGCGATGATCAAAAGATCATCAACATAGACTGCAATATAGCATGTCTGATTATGGAGCGATCCGACAAAGACACATCGATCTTTGATGAGACGTCGGAATTTGATGCTCTCCAGGAATTTTGCGAGGGTTTGATACCACACACGCGGTGCCTGTTTGAGTCCATACAAGCTCTTCTTGAGCTTGCACACCAAATGCTCTTTTCCTGGGATTGTAAATCCTTCAGGTTGCTCCATATAAATTTCTTCATCAAGGAAACCATTGAGAAAAGCAGTCTTCACATCCATTTGGTGAATTTCATAGTTAAGGATTGCTGCAATAGTAAGTAGAAGACGAAGGACTTCCATTCGTAGCACGGGGGCAAAAATTTCTGTGTAGCCAATACCAAACTGTTAGAGAAAACCTTTTATTACTAATCGAGCTTTAAATCGGTCTACTTCGCCGTTGCCGTTCTATTTGACAACCCAGACCCATCGGTTTCGAAGTACTTTCCTTCCTGATGGTCGGGGGACAAGTGTCCATCTGCCGTTATCATCATGAGACTTGTTCTCGGATTGAGCAGCATTGAACCAGTCTTCAGCATGAAAAGATGTCATAGCTTCGCGAAATGTACGCGGCTCGGCAATATAGCGAATAGCTAGGAGAGTGTATATAAGATTGGCCCGACGATATTCGTCTGCAATATCCTCAGAACTATTTAAAAGAGGAGCGGACTTTTCAAGGGCATCGTCATTGAGTTGATCTGTGTCATCAAACTTGCCCTTGGTGCCGCGTTGGGATGATTGTGTAATAAAACTATATGTTTGCTCGTTTCGTCAAAGGTAACATCACGGCTGTAGATAATCTTGCCAGTGGAAACATCAAGTAGTCGAAAACCACGCTTATGGTCGGGTAGACCGAGATACATGCATATAGTAGCACGTGGATCTAGTTTGTCCCGATGTGTTTCTGGGACGTGGACAAAAGCTTTGCATCCAAAAACACGGAGGTTCATGACGGAAGGTTTCTTGTCATACCAAAGCTCATAAGGCGTTTTGTTATTCGTAACAGAGCTGGGGGTCATGTTCACCAGGTCAGTAATGTGGCGAACGCATTCAGCCCATAATTCACGAGGTAAATTTCCATCAAATAGGGTAGCTCGAACGCGTTCCATATAGGTACGCATTCTTCGTTCAGCTACGCCATTCTGTTCGGGTGTGTATGCCATTGTAAATTGCGTTTTGGTTCCGTATTTGTCCCACAACGTTCGACCAAGTTTTTCATACTCTTTCGCATTGTCAGCTTGAAGAGTTTTAATTTCAGGATCATAATTAATGGACGTATATTGGATAGTGTGAACATCAGAGCGAAAAACATTAAGCGCCTTGCGGCGAAAGTCTTCGTAGCATTCATATAATTCTGAACGAACTTTGATAATATATGTGACTGCGAAACGCGTACAGTCATCAATAAAGATTAGAAAATAGCGACAACCGGTTAGACTTGGTGTCGGCATTGGACCACATATATCACTATGAACTTTTTCAAGAGGAAATTTCGCACGTTCAACAATTTTATTTAGATTAAATGGTTGACGGTGTGATTTTGCTAGTGAACATGAAGAACATGTAATATCTAGTTGCGATCCTACTCCATCGAGTTCATGATCGATGATCGCTTCATTCTTAGGCAAAGCCTGTAATATACGAAAGTTAGGATGACCCATTCGTTTATGTAAACGTAAAATGGCTGACTTACCATGAAGGGTGATCAGAGCCGTCGGGTTGCTGGTCGATATCGACTTCGGACTTGCCATGAATTGGTACAAGTCGGCATGCGTGGCAATTTTGGCCTTCACGCTAAAATGTTGACTCGTATTAATCGCGCATTGCATGCGATTAAAAGAGAAGCGAAAGTCTTCCTTCACAGCCGCAGGCACCGAAAACAAATTAAACTTGAGTTCGGGCGCGTAGAGAACGTTGCGCATCTTGAGCGTCTGAGGTCGTCCCTTGGAATCGATGACATTGAGGGAGATATCACCAATCGCAAGGATCGGGATTTGGTTCTTCCCACCAACAGTGATCCAGCCTGTGTAAGGCGTTGTTGTCGTGAACCACGCTTCGTTATACGTTACGTGACGCGTACAACCAGAGTCGATAGTCCAGACCGGATCAACATCCGTGGAAGTCATCTTGGCTGTCAAACCGAATGTCGACACGGTGGCGGCAGTGATGGCAATCATGGCGTTGTTGTGACGGGACTGATGGTACCCGTTGAAAACACTTTGAGAGTCGTAGCCGGAATTTCCTTGGCCATTTCCACGTCCACGGTTACGGTTGCCGTGACCGTATTCACGTTGGGCATTGCCACGTCGTCCCCTATTGCCATTCCGGTTGGAACCGCGTGCATATGGATGTTGACGGTTTCCATGATTGTTTGGCATGTTGCGTGGGTTGCTCGGACGCGTACCCGGCCACTTAAAGTTGGGTGGGATCACCGTATTAGGTTTTACCTGACCCATCGACATGTCCTTCACCAACACCCGGCACGTAGCCGTGGTATGGTTGGTTCGTTCACAGTACGAGCACATGCGCTGACTGTCGGTGCTTACACCCGCAAGGGCTTGAGCATTCGGGACAGATGCAGCGGACACCAGAGCACGTTCATTCTGGGTCTCTTTGCTCTCGGGAGTACCACGAGACAGCGCGAATCGTTCTTGCGCAAGCTTTTTGGTCACATGGGACTCTAAGTTGCTTTTAAGCTCTCTGAGAGGCAAAATCTCACGGTTTCCGCGCCAAATGCGCATCTCACTCTCCCACGATGCAGGCATCGCGTTGAAGAGGAACACAGAGAAGACGTTGTCGTCAAAACTGTTGTTCAGTACGGTATTCAGCCCACTCATGGCATCCTCGTACTTGAGAATGAACTCTGTCATGTCGTCACCTTCCTGGTAACGAGCATTGTACAGGTAGTTCATGATACCGTAGGGATCACCGTATGCCTTGGTGCCCTTATAGCGATCGCATATCGCTTGGTAGATGTCGTAGGCCTTGTCGAAGCCCTTGACGATCCGAATGTGCTTGTCATCGAGTGTTTTCATCAAGAATGACTTGACTTGAGCATTCAGACGACGCGTCTGTGCAGCAGCCAGAATAATCTTTGTTTTCATCTTGGCTTTGGCCTTTGCCTTCGTTCGCGCCTTCGCCTTTGCCGCTTTTGCTTTCGCTTTGGCAAGCTTCTTGGCTTTCAGGGTTCCGAAAGACTCGACTCGAACTGAAGCAGGGAGAACAGGGATTGCAGGCACTGGTACGTCATTATCATTTTCACCTTGAACTACTGGATCCTCGATCGTCAGTCGGCGGACGTCGGTTGATGTCACGGAATCTTCTTCTTCGTCGTCGAGTTCTTGATCCGGTTCCAAATTCTCGTCCCGCGAGTTATCTTCTCCATCACACTTGGAATCCGAATCTGGATCATCGTCGGTGAACGAAACCATGTCTTCGTCGTCATCGTCAACGGTTGGGTTGAGCTCGTAGTTTGGATCTTCAATGAATCGGAGGAGATTCTTCCCGTCGAGGTATGCTTGGATACGGGTCTTCCAAACGTCAAAGTTGTCGGACCCGGTCAGGCGAGGAAAATCGGATGAGGTGGAGCTTGGGCTCATAACCTGTTGAAGTGATAGCACGTTGCGCGTAGAAGTAGGGAAGGTAGAGAAAGAACTTGCTTGCAAGAAGGCAAAAAGAATTATATTTTACTTTTATCAAAGACACTAAGCATTATGTCTGTAGAGACATTCAGGTAGAGTTCCTATACCTCAGTAGAAACATTAACACTTCATGTATATATGCACATATAAGTGCAAGTGTAGCGGATTCAATGCCACTAATCCTCTTGTGTGTTATTATTCTTCAAAGAGTACAAAGGGTAATGCTTCCTTATTATATATAAGAGGTACTTCTTATAAAAGGGTAAATGTACTGAGACAAGCCATTTACTCCAACACATGGTATGGCATTTGCAAAAAATAAAGCCTTTTTAAACGTGGCTTTTTAGTCAATGGCCACTCTTTGCGTTACGTTCGCATCAGCTATGTCTGTGCGCTTCATGTTACGACTAGCTGCAACATGCTCATGTGTCTTAATTTAGGTGCAACAGTCGTCACGCGAGGCAGTACCGCTGTCTAAGGCCACAATTTTTGAAGGTTCCATTGCTAGTTTTTAACATAACGTATGGAAGCGTCACCAGTTGATGCGTAGCCGCCCGCTGATCGATTACGAGACAATTCTGATCTTTAGCCAATGACGCTTGCTGGCACCACTATCGGGGTCAGCATGAACGCCACATTTCCAGAGTGGTTCATAACCTTGTTATTGACAAAACCGGCGTTATATGAGTAAAACGCTTACTCCAGTACTCATACCTACAAGAACGACAAAAAATTTGGACCGAGGAGTTAGCAGTGGACAGGAAGATTTTGGCAGACATTGTTGCGTATCGGCGTCTGCTGCTGTGTGAGTCAAATTTCAAGAAGTAGTTTCATGTTGTAGCAAGCGCATACTTGAAGTGGAAGACGGACAATTAGGAACTCAGACTGAATATTCTGAAGGGGAAAGCTAGCCGCGAAGAAAACCACTGCTCTTCGAATAGTACTGAGTTGAAGATGCTAGCAGCGATGAAAATGAGCACGGATATCTCATGACCTGGGGACCTCAGGACATGCGACATTCCGTTGTTTTCTTTAAAAAAATCTGCTAGCAATACTAGCAAGAGGATATATTTTAATATCACTGAGGCTCCTAATTTGTTTGACATCGACTATGACAGACATGTAATTTTCGTGACATTAACGTAAAAGTCCTTCCAGACAACACTTATCAGGAGAACGCTTGTTGTTCTCGTGCACAATTATGTGAATACCTGATAAATAATAAATTGCGGTGAGACAATCCACATTAGTAACTCGTCGAAGCTATAATCGTTTACCTTATAACAAAAATAACGAATAACAGCGAGATAATTAGAAAGTCATCTTTGGGCGCTACCTTATAAGATGTAATTTCATAATATGGGAACACCGGCGATTGATGGTTATACCAAGTATACCAGTTTTAACGACTACAGTGCCAACTTGATTCTATGCACAAGTGTGCCCTTTCATATGCACGATCGCTTCATTGTGATTACGTAATAGTCACTCTGGTCGCTCCATTCTGGTCGCTCCTTAGCAACTCCCCTTTTTTCATTCATTTGCTCCAGAGCCGCAATCATTGGCACCTCGCTTCAATGATTTGAACCATGATTTACCGAAAATTTACTGAAATGATGCCTACTATTACAGACCATTACTGTACCGGTACAGTCGACGATGCTTAGGTGCCTGGAGGGCGCGATAAGATGCGTTAAGGTACACGCTCGCAGAGGCGTCGGGAGACGATCTTCGCCAAGAAGACTATACTGCGTCTATAGCTCGGAGCTTTAAATGTGAGCTATGCAGTTGACCAGCGCAGCTGCGTAACATTCTGATTGACCTTTAATCTTCCCCGATCTGGACGTAAAAATTGGAGCGTGTTGACCGCATTGCAAATGAGTTGGATGTGTATTCTATTATTTTATATTATTCTGACTTTAGGGGCTTATATTTCGTGTCAATTTTCATGCTTTTAGCTCTTTGGTGATAAAGCTCGAGGGACAACTTCAGCAGCCTATTTCGCTGAGAAACTATCGGCTGGTATGCGATGTATTGAGCAAAAATTGAAGGACAGTATGCACCGTGGTACAGAGCAACTATGCGCCAATGCTTCACCGAATCGCTCTATGCTTTATATGGAACTAATTAATCGAAATACGCGATACGTTACCTTATGGATAAGTGAATGGCGCCGTACCGACTGTTGCGGGAGTGGTATCTCTCACTAGTGGCGTGGATCTACCACCCGACGAAGGTTAGATAATGCGAGATGGTTCCGCTCAAGGTTTGCACCGCAAGCATTTGCAGTGTTTTAATTTAAAACCTTTTTGCTATTCAGTAAGAAAGCACAATCGAAGGTCTGGCGGTCATCAAGTAAGCAAGCAGCAACTATATGTATGTTGTATCACTTATGCATGAATGACTTATTCTTTGTGTACCCTATTCAGTTTATTAGGCCCTTGTTCAAGTGCTGGCACGCTTTACTGTACCGAAACAAGGGTTAGGGTTATGTATTTCTGATCGTTCAGAAACGATGTTCCGGACACTGTCCATGTACATACCCACCTGCGCCACACATTATATGAGCATGCGCGCTGTACTACATGTATTGACGTCTAAGGGCTGTGCATCGTGTAATTATCGATTTCCCTGGGGTCGTGCCGAAGGCTTCGGGCGAGGACTCGCAGCATACGCACAATCTACCATTATACTGCTATCTCTATTATGTATATTACTTCATATATGATTTCGGTACAAATGTGCTCTTTTCAGAACACCTCATGGAGGTGTTCCGGAATACCACGATCTCGGAACACCAATGTGCCAAACACCAATTTTTTTTGTCCAATCATGTGTCACTATTTTACAGTACAGAACGCCATACCGGCACTTGAACAAGGGCCTTAAGGCTGCTGACTTGCGTATTGATCCGTACTTAAAAAGGCTTCTTGCTGACGTTCAAAGTGGAGATGGATTGGATGAAGTAGAGTTTTTTCCTGATGGATCATGGAAGCTAAGGCTAGAAGAAGATGCAGCAGCTGAACATGCTGTACAGAGCAAGCGGAAGTTTCTGCTCCGTCAACGGATATCACCTCCACTTCTGCATACAAGCTTGTTTGACACGTCTGTCGACCGTCCATGCATGTCAAGCGATCAGCAAAGACACGCAGGCATTCGCGGACGAGTCGCCAGAGGGACGCCAGGGTTTTATTTATTGGATAACGTGTGCAATTAATTTGGTAATGTTTCTCAAATGTATGTAATGATATAACCTCTTTAAATAATGGAATGTAAGAATTAATGAGTCGATGGTGCAAATCATTGAGGAGAGGTGCAAATGATTGCAGCTTTGGTGCAAATGACGGAAAAAAGGTATACCGTATAACCGGTGTTATATCCGACACGGTGTTATATCCGACAACATATATTAGCCAATCAAATTAACCATTTTTTCTACAGTACAAACTCGTGTTATATCCGACAGCACTTTAATTATAGGTATAAAATTGAGTCCCACACAAGCTAAAATTTAATGGCGAAGGGGACACTGGGAGGCGACTACCACCTTGCGCCAATCACTTTACTGATTCATTTTTTTGTATATATTCTATTTAGCAATCATGTCCCATGGATTCAGCGTTTGTGCTGTCCAAGGATCTAGGTCGACAATAAGTCTCTCGTAGATCTCAAAGCTACAAAAGGAAGAGGAGAGAAAGCGCCGGTTACAAGATGCCTTGGTGGCCGATAACGACGACAATATTCCCGTCGGGTCCAAAGCCTGTGGCAGCAAATTTGCGCGCTTACGAGGTTAGAGTAAGCGACCACTTTGAAGATCATAGACGAGTTTGGACGCACGAGAAATGTTGCAATGGAAAGTGACGGTGTTTGCAGAAACCCAAGAACGGCATTTAAACAAGGCATTAGGTCGTGAAGGTGAGAGCAGGAGTATAGAGGTAAATACTAATGGCGGCAGTTTTTTCGTCTCGCGATGGGAGAAACGCCTCAAAAGCACTTATAAACTTTATTTAGAAGAAGTGCATGAATAAGCAACATTAGCGCAGTCACTGGGTGCGACGGACAAGAGAACAAGTAGGCAACTGCGCTGAGAGCGTCTTCGCAAAGAACAAGAGTAGGTAGGGAAACTGTCCAATTGTGCATCATCAGATGTGATCTGTTGGAGCTAAACACGTCTTCCCTCTACGTTTACAGCATCAATGTAGCACAAATAATTAGAGCAAACGTTTCAGGCGAGTTGTTCATTAACGAGTTGTTCTAAATACACTCGCAAGAAGAGAATGTCGCCTTAATGATTTAGTTGATACTGCAGGTGAAGACGACTGAGGCGATGATGACAATTTGGATGGTCTGGATACCCGAGGATACTTGTTCAGAGTTTGGCTCGTCGTTATGCATAAAGCGTGGAAACTCGTCATCATTCACCTCACCAGCGGAATTGTTGACCGGATGAGCTGGACAACAACACCGATTGCCTTGGTATAACATGTTCCCATCGTAATTCTGCTTGGTTTAGGGGCCCTTTGGATTTGACGCTGACACGTCAACATTTTGCTTGATTTTACCTCAGCTGTTTTCCCACCCACTATCAACTGCTACGTACGCCAGCAAGACATTGCTAATTACAAGCGCCCCAGCACTTCCGCCATGTTCACGGAAAAAGGTGTCAGGAGGGATAGATCCGTAGTCCAAAAGTCTTCGCCAAAGAAAGCTGCAGCCAAGTGAACCGCCACTAATGTCAATATTCCCTCTGTGACGCCGTAAAGAACATTGCTGCAGCTCATGACGCCTGTGTTGTACTCGTCCCATTTTTATAGTGCCAGATAGAACGTGATGAACAACATCCAGCGCATCCATTGTCTGATAGAAACAAATCCTAGAGCCGACAAGACGTAGACCTAAAGACATTATAGAGAGGAGACATAAGCATTAATACAGAATCCTACACCAACCGGCGGAAAGCTCACTCAGCTACTCATTCCTGGCTACCATTTACCCAGATCAGCGTCGATAATGAAGCTAGCATTAAGTCGCCCCAACATATTCGCAGCGACGATATGCATGGAACCAGGACCTGAGTGGTAGTTCAACTGCCAGGTCAATCACAATCAGCGATGGATTTCCATGAATCACTACATGTACATGTAGTCCCGTCTTGCGATTAAATAGTGAACTTGCTAATTCCGCGGTTTTCGACCTCTAAAATTAGCCTCTACCTGGTATTTTTAGTATGCAGTGTATTATTCATTGTTAAAGTGTGTTTGAAACCCTAACCTTTTCGGAATTCGGCTGTCGGATATAACACCGGTTATACGGTAGTTAAAACTAACCATGTTGGTGGTACACCACCAAAATGCATCAGAATACTAACCAATAGAAAAGAGCCATCCACCAAATAAGCGCATGACTGGTCGACGCGGCAATCGCAATCCTGCTTTAATGTCACTCTGGTTCAGTGACATCTTTCTCTAAAAAGGCCAGTATTGTGATATTTGTAGCTTTGAGACCTATGAGGAAATACGCCAGATTAATGCCGCGCTACAAATTGTTGGTGGTTCAAGTAGTGGAGAGAACGATACCAATACCGCGTTGTTGAAATACTCTATGAAGAAGATTTCCAAGCTCAATACGAAACAATTGGGCCATTGAGCTCGTCAAAACCGTTGTGGAAAGGGATACTTCGTTGTAGCAATACGAGCACATTTGTAGAACTAGATAAATCGCTGCAGTTGGGAAACCAAGCCAATTTGGAGGAAAAAATGCAGCATGCCTATCAGATATAGACCGAACTGATGTCAGATTTAACACTATCACTGCTATCGTAGCCAAACAAACTAATTGGCTATAGGGTAAAATTCAAGAGTTTGATTAAGGGTGCAAAGTTTGCTTATGATGCGCATGTTGAGGAGTTTCTTTGTGGTCCAAATATTTCATCAACGACCAAAGAGTTCCACGATTTTGGATATTTCCGAAGATCAACGAACTATGTTGCAAAGTATACGCGTTGAAAAGCAAATTGAATGTTCATTTGAGATGGAGGCAATGGTGGGAGAAGATAGCACTCCTTTTGCGAGAATTGAAAAAGTGTTCGCAGTTTGTCAAATGTGTCTATAAAAAGGTAAGCAGGGCCTGGAAGTGTTGAATCATAGTATCCAAATGTAGTTGTTGCAAGCCTCGTGCAACAGCCCCCGAAAAGAAATTGTCGGTTTTAAACCCATATGTACGTGTCTGCTGCCATAGGAGCGATATCACGGAAGAGATTTTGCTCGGATTCCGGGTTTGTGGGTTGTTCAATATATCTAATGTGCATATATATTAATAGAGTGGTTTTTTCAAGTATGATGTTTCGTGTGAAGGTGGTAGTGTAAGTCAACGCTTCTATGAAAGAAGCAATATGTATTAACCGCTTTATGTCACGCCAACTTCGTTGCGTTCATCGCGGCCGAGGCGCCCGGCGTCGTTGGCTCAGTTTTCTGGGACTTTGGGGATGAATTCAGTGTGTCGGACCGTGAAGGTGTGGAGCCTGTGAGTTGCCTGATTTTTTCCATCAACCACTCTGCACCGGCTTTGGTCACTGCTAGCGATACACGCTAGCCACGACACTCTCGCAGGTTTAGTGAGTGCACTTGCCGCGCCCGGGAGTTTTCATGACTTCGCCAAGAACTAAATTCACGTGGCATTTCAAGCTTTGGATGCAGGAAATCATCTGAAGCCAGGGGACATAGAAGATGCAGAAGAAGCATTCGTCCTTGCTTCTGAAATTTACATACAATCCGCGAAAATGAATCATCCAAGCGCCGAGAATATTGAAGTCCTGATTCTAAAAAGATAATTCATGCGCTAGTTCACCCATAGCAGCTTTTCGTGGAGGGTATTGTTGCCCAAGAAGCTTTTAAAGCTTGCAGCAGCAAATTTACTCCAATTTGGCAGTTTATCTATTTCAACGCGGTGGAGTGACTCCCAGATGCTTTGTATGCGGGCAGTCTTGACGACTTCACGCCTGCTGGATCTCGGTAGAACGGTCAGATTATCGTCTTTGGGCGAAAATTGCAGGAAAATATTACGAGCTTGAACAAATTTATTGTTGGTGCGGGTGCAAACGGGTGCAAAATGCTGAAGAATTGGGCGATGATGGGTGTAGCATCCAACAAGGATGAAATTATTCATGTTACAAATATGAACAATTGAAAAGTCAAATCTGAACTGACAGTTCTTGTTTCGCTCGAAGGATGTACAACAAGCGAAGTCAATGGTTGCTGCTCGAGCTATTAAAGAAATGAACCCAGATGTTAACATGCAAGCTAACAATTTTTCTTTTGAGCAGGAGAGTATAAATGAAATCAACATTGTCAGATCGAGCTTCAGCATCTAAGGTCACTAGCTGAGGTTTTGATGATGTAAAGAAAG
>MIQA02003718.1:0-12917 GCA_001887855.2 Sclerospora graminicola | reverse complement strand
ATCCGCTCTCACTTCCGGATTTTAAGAAATGATCATTTAATATAGGCTATCCATTTTTAGAAGGACCAGCGTGTAATAGAGCAAATGTGTATCATTTCTCTGTTACTACTCACAAGACTTTTGCCTTGCGCTAGATGACTATAGTAAATCTGCTTGTTGGATCCGGATCCTTGGTGCATAATGCACCGTGGAGCCGCTAGCTGAAACGTTCACAAGGCCCGCACTTGATCGTCCAATTTCGTCCAATTGAATCGAGCAGCGATACATTTGTTGTAACACTTTTCATAGAACTGTATCACTAACACTGGCTGGCATTGATCTACGAGCTCCCCAACAGGTCACTTATCGAAAACTGTTGCTTTTTTACCTTGAGTCATAGCTACTGTTTGATTTAGCAAATGAATAATAGAGTGAGTACCACAGTAGTGGTACAAATCAATACACAATTTTCGGAAGCTTATGTTCTTTAATTGTACCAAGTTTGAAAAGAGATAATTTTTGGGCAGTTCCGGAAGTGGGAGCGGATACTGTAAAATCTAAATGCCAAGAAATGAGTGCTATACTAAATTTGAATTTTGATGTAGGAACTGATCACTATTAAGTACGACTAAGTTAAGCTTTAATGACTAACAGTTACTCTTGAGGTATATCCCTGAAGCGACCTAAAATAGGCAAGGACCTTTTCCCCCACACTCACGTAAGCAGGAAATTTTGACGTTATTTTTTCAAAAGTTACTTAATTTGATAATGCTGCATCATCATTTTACTAGCATGTAAACCATTTAAGTCACCTTTTGGTGGATTTTGAGTAACCTTTTGGAATATTCCCTTAAATATTTAATTGGCGTCTTCGGTTTTATCGTCTCAGCCATAATGCAATGTCGATTCGTATTACGCCATCCAATGTAAGTGTCACTTCCATTATGTTATGTAGTTCATCGCTCTAGAGCATTCTCGATTTTGTTACCTAGACCCGGGTAAGGATCCGGACATACCACATGATTGACAGTAGCGCATGTAGAGAACGGCAGGGAATGGTTGAAAGACGATACAAAAAAAGATATTGAAAAGAGGTAGGTCTTCTATGTTAGAAATTAGGAGAATAAAAATTCAGTTGGAAAATAAAAAAAAGAAGAAGGGGTAACCAGCCAAAGCCGAAGACGAATGGCAGGAAGTAGAACGTTTAAAAAACGGAAGGAGGGCCGTCGTCGAAGGAAATCCAAACAGAGAGATCCGGAAACGAACATAAGAAAGGAACCCCGTCATATAGAGAAGACAGTGAGGGAGAGTACAGATGTGTTGGAAATGGTGGCAAGGGCCAAACAATTGTTGGAATCACCAACGCAAGAGGCAAGAAAAAAATGGAAGGAGAACTAACCTTATTTCTGTGACAACTCACGCCGGTACAAGTAAGAAAGGAATGGGGATTAATGGAAGCCGTTGCAGCTATGGGATTACAATTAGTGCGCACCCCTCCGCCCGGAAACAGTCAAGCGTAGGGAACAGTACAGCCGCTAACAAATACAACTCGACAAGGGCATCGGAGGGCATTCTGGTTCCTCGCTGTACGAGTCACCATCAGGAAAAGCGGATGTTCCGATTAAGAAAGGTGGGACAGCGAGGGTTTTGTTGGGATATCAGCTCAAATTTCCCCCAGGAGTGCGCATGCAGACACTTGGTTTAGACTTGGGTAGGACAGAATGTCGGCCCAACAATCCAAAAAAGTCTTCTAGGACAGTCTTTCGGGTGTAAACCAAATTGTAAAGAGTCTACGGAAAGTAGGGATACAATCAGCAGGGACAATGAATGCTACAACGCGTAATTTATGCCATTAGTGAGGATCCAATTTCGGGGCAATTCTCTACAGCTTTGTCACGAGGATATGACAGAAGAAGTGTACGCTACCAGCGAGGAATTCCTAATCTCAATTGCTAGCTGTATATGACCGAGGGGATCGCCATTGCCGATTGTGCTACATTTCAGGAATGCCCATTACCAAGCCTACACTACAAGCTGAAGGAATCCGACTGGTGCCGGTAGGCAAATAGCAGGGAAAACAGATTTGATATGAATGGAAGATATGGAGTAAAGCTCGGAGAGGGACCTGCCGTCCCCAAGATAAATTGCACGGAGGGGTTTGTAAAGTAAGTAGATTGTAGGAAACGTTTAACACTGTTAGGGACGATATAAATTGGAAAGTGAACGACATTAATATAAAGACTAGGTCCTGGTTCACGGTCTCACTTCGTCAAGCCTCCTCTACCGCTAAAATACACATGTATTGATCAACCTCTTGTCTGATACCACTGAGTTGCAGTTCGAGATTTACATAATCGATAAGCCAATTTTTGACTGCATGTACGGATGGATCACCTTTCAACATTCCCCTTTAAGATGCTTACCCAACTAAACCGCACATATTGGTGAGTTTAATAAATTGCGGAGTGGGTAAAACCTTGGTTATAAAAATCGGACTGTTTTGAGTAAGAGGGAATATGATGTAGTAATATCGGCCCGAGCAACATGATCCCGTACAAAAGGAAGCCGCAAATCAATATATTACACCTTGTTTAATGAAATAGGTATTACACCCTTGTTGTCTACATACACCGACGTAGACCACAATTGGGGGAAACCCATCTCATCAAGTAGCATCGCAACCATATAATTTCTTGTGTGGCGAGTGCCAATGCATAATATTCTGCTTCCGCTGTAGACAAAGCCACCGCCGACTGTTTGTCCGCCTAGAATATTACTGGACCGTAACTTAACGCGATTATTACGACGATCACTACTTTAAATTTCCCAGCTGCCCACGCCTGTCTCCACATCAGAATGCACACGTTTGTGGATTCCCGCGGCGCAACTGACGACGGAACATAGTACCGACGAGATCTTCCAATCATTGGCGGGAGACCACGAGGCTAAGATCTGGCAATCTCATAAGGCTTCGTTGCGCGACTTTGTTCGGATTCCCCGTCAAGGAATTTCGTTTCACCGCACCTTGAACCTTTATACTCTTTGGACGGACTAGTGTTGACTGTATACGGAATATGAGTGAAGCGGCTTCCCGGGGGTGTACCTGATCGCGAATGGTTGGTGGCACAGGGTGTACGTCCTGTGCTTATAACACCAACTTTTGTCGCTGGTAGCTCATGTCGCGTGATCGGACGGTTTACTTTACCGCAGTTAACCCTTTTGATATTAGGCGTCGATCCGCTTCGGTAAAATATACCTGGACCCCAATGACAAGCCGTGCTTCGTTCAGTACCGACTTCGCAAGTATAACCGAGTAAAACCCCCGTCGCTTCGCCAATGTTTTCCTTCTCCTATGAGGAGAGCAGACGACCAAGATAATGATGCCACTATGGAGGATGGTGACACAGCTGCGCCACGAATCCATGTTGATTTGTCGTCCACCGACAATCCGACAATGAGCATGTGATTCTAAACGCATCTAACACAAATCCGCCGCTTGGAAGCGTTCTTCGCGCTTTTAATCCAAGCCCCAACACGTTACCCCCGACTAATTCTGGCTCTCACCCGGCTGCTACGCGCACACAAGCAACTACGAAACGCCTGATTCTGGACTCTGTCCCGGCTACGGCACGAGAGTGGCAATTGGTACAAGCGTCACGTCGTGGTATCACGCAAGCCGCCGGACCGGTTGCGCAACCCGACGGACTAATACCTTGCACGCTCTCTGCTCATGCGGCTGGCCCGTCAACATTGTCGTACCACACGAGTGTGGACGTCTTCAACAACTACAATGTGCTAACCGACTACGCGTATGATGAGGGTTAACCCCCGGATGTAGATCAAGGTCTACGACGAACACGGTAACAACGTTGCTGGGTTTACGGAGGATACCAATCTCAGTCCCCGCCAAGCACTACAAGTGCTGACGGAGGTTCGCAAGTTTAAAAATCCTAAGCATCAATAGCTTTCGGTAAAGGAGTTGGATGCGCTCATTTGCGGAATTTGTTGCCCAAGATGTGCAACATTTCAGCTCGCACGAAGATCTTCTTGCTACTATTCAAGTTTAACCAGCTTATCATCGGCAGATGTACAAGCTGCCTCGAGCTTGGATGGACACCCCTTACCGCAGGCATGCGGTACCTGATGCCTCCTGATGTTTACATGGACCCAATGAATTATGCCTTGGCTAAGGTTGGAAAGCCCGGCGCTTCGATATCACAGCCTTTTTACAACGTTTTCCCTGATGATGAAGTTCGACGCGCTGCTATTAGCTGGACAATGGTCGACTTTTTTTGATGATCTTTGCCTGGGATATACTTTGATCCTATAAAGAGTGCGATGTTGCTCCCTGACCGACTGCCTAATAAAAGCTTGGCGGAACACCCTTCTTCTTGTGGTGTGATACCTTTCTACAATGCATCACCAAAACCGATGTGGTCACGGTCTTCCTCAACGACCCCCGTACTCCGACCGATGTCAAAACGGCGCTACAAGATCTTAAGGAAACCAACCTTCCTGCGAACTTGAGTGCTTCCAGTCAAGATGTCCCTGTTAACCTTCAGAATGACTCCAGATATTTCAAGTATTTTTGCCGGTGTTTACAAGCGGTAAAGATCTTGTTCCTGTTCTGCCTATTGACCAGCGCGTTTTCAAGACTTTTTGCCATTGTTTGCCGCTATGTTTTTGTTCTTCTGGCTTCATCAACATTCTTCATCTATTCGGTGGAACCAAGCCTCTATATCTTCGGTTCGTTGTGGTGGATATGAATACATCTACGACGATTATCTTTCGCGAAACGAAGGGGGTTTATTTTTGGTCTTTAAGAATACATTGCCTTGCGATACTAGTACAGTTTGGGGGGGGCTTACACCAATCGTGTAGCGAAGGGTAAGCCTGGACTACTACTACGACCCAAATTGCTTCAGACTTGCGGCAATAGACTTCTTATCTTCAGCCTCCAACCACACAGACGCCTTTCTGTGACCCAAGATTTCAAGAAACAAGCGATGGCTCTCTGCGTTATGAATTAGTTATGGTTTCTCAAGATTACTTCGCGCTCATATGACACATTTCTGCGCCACGTCTAAGTCCCCTTATGAGAACGAACAATCTCACTTCCGGAAAAGCTGTCTGTTCCGGCTCGATGCTCCGACACATTCAACACTCTCCCAGATGGTTCTTACACTTAACTTCGCGGATATCTAAGGTTACCAGACACATCGCTGCGCCCAACTTCCAAGTTTTACCTCTCGGTCGGCTATGCGTACAAACTCGCAGTTCGGACCAATTGTGACTGTTTCAATTGGTTTATGTGGTGAAGCGACTTCGGAATGAGTTAACGGCCAGGTGTGAAATACACCTGACCGAGGCTGCCTTTTGATTGGTTTAAATTGCGGGCCAAGCGTGTGAGCACTGGAGGACAGCTGCCAGAAGTGTTCGGGAGCCTTGGCAAGCGCCAGATCCTTACAAGGCATGGAACCAGGCTAGACGAAGGTGATCCGGAGGCTCAGAGCCAGGTCAGCCAGAAGTTGGCCGGCTGGACCAAGTGGGGCTGGATGGCCGTTGATAGTGGCCATAGGTGGCCGAGGGGCGGATTGGTCAAGAAATGGACATAGGAGAGGCTCCCGGGGAGGTTATGTCCCTGTAGTAGCCGAATGGAACACCGAAGGTAGATGGACAACCGCGAAGAGGGAGTCGGAGTCGGCGGCTAGGTCTTGTCCAGGTCGAGGTGGATGGCTATCAAGCTGGTCAGGCTATTTGGTGTACCGTACACAAAACCCATCCAGCCGCGCTATTTCAGGTAAGGCACATAACCATCCAGCCAGGTTATTTTGGGTAGGTTACACAAAAGGTTATATTGGATGTAGAGATAAAAATCAGTATACGTTTCGCTTTCTAAGACGCAAGTCATCATTGGTTAGAAGCAGAGGGCTAACAAGGTCCCCTCTAACTGCTATTAGTTTACCCGGGAAAGGTTGAAAGGAACCCACCGGAAGTCCTCTGACCGGGAGTCGTCGTGAAACCTATACTCAACTCAAGTCGCCCGTGTTTGGAACACGGTTTAGTTCTTTTGGAAAGTTTGGTGAAATTTTTGCTTACTGTGGAATATTGCGGATTATTTGGATTCCCTAATTACATATAAGATTGGAGTAACCCTTTGTTATCTTCGGTTAAGCTGGCCGATCATTATTCTCGGTCCAGCCTTTGCGGTATACAAATCTAGTATAACGCCATCCTGCTCCCCGGTGAAGATTTCCGCCCAGGAGCAACCCTAGTCCTTACCCTCGTCCACCTATTTTACCGACTTTTAACTTTTCGCCCTAGAGTCCACCAAGAGAGCGTAACCGCCAGTGGTGTCGGGTACACAAGGTGAGCTTTGCATAACATGGATCATCCCAGTCGTCACGGCCAAGGTGACGGAAGTGACCGATCCAGCCGGCTTGATGCTGGCTTAGACCAAGGCCTGGATGGACGGAGTACCCCCTCCGACAGTCAGTCATCTGGGCGTGGGTGTTCGCATCTCAGAAGGAATTTCTGAGAGCGACTACACCACATTTACTTGCTTTATTACAGCTACCAACCCGAACCGCGTCCGATGCTATTTCTTTCAACCAGCTACGTATCATTATTTTACATTTACTCACTTAGACTTGGCTAGGAATTATTAAAGTTATTGATAAATAAATTTTTCCAGTTTACACCGCTAAAGTCAACGATTGTTCCTATAGGCTGTCGGTTCCATCGAAATTGTATTCCCATCGAAATAGTTTCTTTTAGTTATCTGAGATCTCGAATTCCAGCGCGCCAGCGAGCCTCATTTGGGTTTTCAAGAAACTGCGACAAAAGACTTGTCGAATGACAAATATCGGGTCGAGTACCATTTGCAATGTAAAGTACTGAGCCGATTAATTCTCGATAAGGCTTGTTTACCTGCAATAATTTACTTGGTACAACCGAATGAAAGTCTTGGTCACTTACATTTGGATGCCGATAAATTCTCGATAAGGCTTGTTTACCTGCAATAATTTTTCTTGGTACAACCGAATGAAAATCTTGGTCACTTACATTCGGATTCCACTTGGCGGAGCTTAATCCTGTCGATGAATTGCGTTTGCGTGAGAGCAAGTGCCCTTACAGACGATCGTATTACAATTCCATACCAAGAACAAATTATATGTTACCAATAGCCTAAACCTTAAAGTGTTTTTAAAGGATTTTTTCCACCCTAGCTGCCTGCGCACCCAACAAGTAGGTCATCCACGAATAGTACGACAGGACAGGCCCATGATCGCTGTTTCGAACAAATAGGCATTGATCAGAAAGGCACTGTCGAAATTCAGCTTGAACAACAATTACGAATAGTCTTGTACCAAATAGAGCAGGATTGTTTTATTCTTCCTGGATTGAATTCAGCGGCAAAACTTGACGCAATGATGTCTCGTAGGGAAAATTCGTCATTGAATTTGAGGATCGAACCCACTACCTCTGACTTACCAAGTTGATGCTTATCCACTGCACTTTTTGAACCCCCAGTTAAGCATACAACATCGGATCGAACCCACTACCTCTGACTTACCAAGTTGATGCTTATCCACTGCATTATTTGAACCCCCAGTTTAGCATACAAAAAATTTAGGAAAGGGCCCTTTCCTGACGGCTGCAATTCAGTACCCGTCATATTTTGATCTGATCTATGTATATCAACATCGTCAATCTCCATATACATAGGAACTCCATCAATGTTCGTTTCTTCGACGTCAATATCGGTTTGAGGAGCTGTAGTAACCAATCCGTTTAAATCTTATACGTCATCAATAACTTGGGGTACAAACCAATTACTTTATCGTGGACATTTGTGTAAGTTGCTATACCGCGCTACAAACAAACGGTAGCGATGTAACGAGTCGCTGGTCTTCTTCATCCCCGACCCGGTAAGCTTTGGAGCCAGGAGCATACCCCAAGAAAATACATTTGTGTGCCTTACTGTCCTATCTCGATCGTCGCGCCTTTTCTACGTAAGCAAATCCCCTTGATCCAAAGACACGTAGATGACTCATGTCAGGTTTAACACCATATACCACCTCGTGAGGAGTAATATCTCCATGTGCAGTGTAAAGAAGGCGGTTGAGAAGATAGACAACCGTCATTATAGCCTCAACCCACTACGTTTTGTCAAGTTGTTAATAGTGACGCATCGATTTGCCATCTCAATTATAGTTCTAATCATTCATTCAGCCAATCCATTTTGTTGTGGAGTATGCGGGGCAGAAGCCTGACGGGGTATACCGCGTTGGTTACAAAATTGTGCAGCTGTTTTGCCATGTACTCTCCTCCGTTATCATATCGGAAAATGTTGACACGACGTTGCGTCTGAGTTTCCTGTATTCTCGTAAACTTGTTAACCACTTCACTCTTTGTCTTTATCCTATATGCACACACAAATCTCGAAAATCATCAGTGAAGCTTACCACGTACCGAAGGCCACCACTCGATGGAGGATTCATAGGTCCCACAACGTCGCATGAATAATATCGAAAAGGCCGCTTGACTTCACCTTACTCCCTGATTGCCGCGAAAACCCCTTCACAGTTAACTTGCCACAGGCACATTCACTACAAGGCTTATCTTCTTGCTTCATAGCGGGTAGAGTCACCCCGTCTACTGCTTTGACTACTTTTATCATTTGATTGGGTGGTTTGTGTCCCAAATGAGCGTGTCAGATACTAGCATCTGAGCTAGCCATACCGATAGCTGCAACTTCCTTTATTTCTTTTTGTATCACCACGTTCCAGATATAAATCCGACCCTGCTTTTTAATACCTTTCGGCCATGCGATATTACGCACTTGTCCAATCGAAATGATAGTTGCACTCCTTTTGCTTTCAGCGCGGAAACAGATATCAAATTTTGACTGGTAGCCGGTATGTACAGCACATCAAAAAGGTAAATCGACTTGTTGCCAATAAAGGCGAATTTTACGATACTCTTTTTCGTTTGCAGTTAGGCGCTCACCGTTGGTCACTGTTATCTAACCAGCTCCTCAATTTATTTGAAATCTTCCAAATCGCCTAACTACTGCCACTATGGAGCAGCCATAACCCAGAAAATGTCTCTGCTGCTGCAGAAAATAGAACTCTTTTTCATCACCTTGTCTGGTCTTTTGCCTGCAATTAACAAGTTTATACCCATGCTTCCCTCACTTAAAACTTGTCTCGAAATTCTCCTTTGCTGCCACGGTAACTGCTACTACCGCGCCCCCGACGACCATATCAGGAACTACCACCTGCAGTGCCACAAAACTTTTAATTACCTCGACGGTTATTTTGATCTTTTCTTTTTGATTGGTAAAAAAAAATGCTGTCACTCATTTCTCACGCTTCTGCATTGTGGTGAATTCACGCCGTAAAATTTCTTTCACTTCTAAAGTGAAACAGTGCCATGTTCTTCAATAATTTTCAACATACCGTCATATTGTTCAAAAAGACTACCAAGTAAAATGAAATTCGCGAATCTTCAGCCAGTGAATTTCCAACTTCTGCCAAGCGAAAAAAATGTCATCAAATGCCATCACATGGTCAATGAAGTTGTAATCTGTTGGCATCGCAAAGTCATGAAGTTCTTTACGTAATTGCACACGTGCAAATTCTGCTTGACGAAAAAATCGCGAAGTATGAGCAGCCGAAGTGGCCTAAAGAACCATGATTTGCTATTTTGGGTGGGGGTGGACCAGTATCCCTACCCCTTTCATATCGCTGATTTCCATGAAGCGGTCTCGCGCTATCAACCTTCAGATTAACGTAATCCAACAAATCCTTTTGGGCCAATGCCATTCGAGCACCAAATTCCCACAAAAATAATTGTCATCCCGCAAGATGTCGTTCGGGCTTTCAGTTTTTCCTAAAACGTTAACAGATTGAAGGAAACATTTATACTATTAGGGGAATGTAAATTGGAAAGTGAACGACATTAATAAAATAGACTAGGTCCTGGTTCACGGTCTCGCTACGTCCAGTCTCCTCTACCGCTAACAAACATACACATGTATTGATCAACCTCGAGCCTGATACCACTGAGATGCAGTTCGAGATGTACATCATCGATTTGCCAGTCTATTACTGCATGTCCGGATCGAGCAAACTTCAACACAACCACAACGGCAGAGATTGATGAGGCTTTACGGGAAAGTGGGAACTTGGTAAGGTACCAGGAGGCACCGAATGAAATATAGGTGGAGGAGGCGGCAGCAGAAAGAACAATCGTAGCGCCCCGAGGCCATATGATCATGAGGGTAGAGAGAAGACAACGGTACTTCATCAGGGACAGATTAATGCTATTATTACTGCACGAGGAGAGAAGAGTGCCAACTTGCGGTGGAAACAGTAATTTACTTACCGACTGATGAACAATTATGGCTGTTTGATGCTAATGGAGAAGATCCCTTACTTTGTGCTCAATTAACCCGTAAATATAGGAGGTGATAACAGATAGGTATATACACACTAGGAATCCATTCAGTTGGAATGAAAAGAAGAGGGAAGTAGTGAAGACCATTCCAAGAAAGGGATGTCTCGGAATACCTACCACCGCACGAAAGAAGAGGTACGTAAAGGACAGTAAGGGATGACGATAGGTCCACCAAGGACGACAACGGGTCAGCACGACCATCAGAACAGGGCTTAAACAGGTGCGAAACAGTAAAAAGAGAATTATACGACGAATTCAAGGATATAGACTTCACCAATCCGCAGCAGTCAAGTATCGAAGAACAATGGGAGGAAACTTAGGCCTCGATGGTTGAGCAATGAAGTCATATGTTTTCTTCCATTGCTCTTCGTACAGGTACGTGTTTTCCGGGGGTGTACGCGTCAATAGAGGTATGGAAGGAGGCAGCGAAAGTAGATACGGCGGCTGTGTTAAATCTATTAACGTGTTTCAGTCATCCTCCTCGTCTAATAGACCGCTTCCATCCAGATGTTTTTCTAGAAACTTACTCGAGAATGGCGTCAAACGTGCTGGGATAAAGTCACTAAAAACGGTAAGAAAAGGCAAGTGGGATCTATTCCTCAAATTTTTTCTTGGAAAACAAGATTGCACATGGCACCAAAGCGGCTCGGAAAGAAACTTTGTGGAACAGATCCTATGAGTGACTGACACTAAGAGATGAAAACTTGGGTAGCGAACGGGATTTGATACCCCGGTAGTCCATGCCGTAAACGTTGAGTACTAATATTTAGAATTTTTAGATATAACTGCAACGCGTTAAGCCCTCCACCTGAAAAGTATAATCGCAAGATTGAAATTCAAAGGAATTGACGGGGGTGTACACATGCGGTAGAGCATGTGGTGCGGATACTTGAAAAAACGGTTATGGAGGAAAATAGTTTGTAAGGTTGTGCGCCCTTAACAAGCGCCAACAACTCATCGGGATACTATTTTATGCGCACATATATCGTCATACAAGCGTCAATAATCGGAACTGCGACTATGAGTCGTGGAAGAATTTAGACGACATTCCAATGTAATGAGCGCGTGACCGCAATACCATGTACTGAGCAAGGATGTGTAAATAGACAAGGACAATGTTTGGGAGGCTTTGGCAAAGTATATGTGCTTAATGGAACCCAGCGACATTCCAGACGGGAGTTTGGCCTTTCATCCCCGAGAATTAGGAGGGATACAAGGAGAGACCATGTCGTGCTACTTAAAAAAACAGTACTAATGACATCTTTATAGACCCTCAAGTGAACCGACTAGTAGAAGAAGAAATCCTCAAGATGGATGAATACAACAAAATTCACCTCCTTCGAATTAATGATTGAAAATTGGACGAAGAGAACTTGCTAGTGGGAGATGTCAGCTGTATCGCTTAAAACGTGAGAGGATTTAATGAGGCGGTGCGTTTGCTATGGTTCTTGCCGTTGAAGGAACACCACGGACGAAAAGACTTTCATGCATCCTGGTTCAACAAACTCATATCACGTCAGAAGAGGAAGATGATGCTATTACGCCTCATTTTCCTCCTGAGTCGGCATGATCTCGCCCTGTTACGACTTATGAGTTCGCGTTCGAACTCACGTAGCAATGCTTCACAATTAATATTTCGTTCATCAACCCAAGTCGGGTCATCATATCTTCGAACTAGAAACCACGATGCAATTGACCGTACCGTTTTTTTTTGCTCGATCGGGTGTTCATATTTTTTTCTACTTGTGTTCGTCTTGACCGAGCGGTATCCTCCGGCAATAGTGCTTTGTCAATCTTGGTCTCTCTTCCGCCGAACACGGTGTCTTCGGTCGATTGGAAGATTCGCTAACTAACTTCAGTTTCGATATATGGACGAATCCGTAATCGGTACCCGCCATGATCAGCCGGGCGGCATGGTTGCCGATCAACTCAGCGACACGGGAAGGTCCGTGCCACATGTGAGCCAACGTTCTAGCATACCCTTTCTTCACCCGATCCAGATAGAGCCAGACTTTGGTCCCGCTCGATTCTATGCGGACCGGCCTGGACATTGTTCTGGTCGGCTCTCTCGGGTCGGCAACTCACATCTTGATCGCTTTTGTCAGCGTTTGCACCATCCGTTTGGATTTCCAATTTGACTGTGGTCGGTAAGTCATCGTTGCGCTCTGTCACTGACCTAGCATCCGATTGAACGATCGGAAGACTTCGGTCATAAAGTCAGGCTCGCGATCATGTCGGATCACTTCACTCGCGCCGAATCGATAGAAGACACATTCTTCGTAAATTTGTGCGACCTCTTGGGCTGTTCGAGTAGACCCGGCCTTAGCGATCACCAGACCTGTGAAAAGGTCGGTCCAAATCAATGGATCGGTATTGCCATTAAACGATTCTGGTAGGGAGGGAATGTGATCCATCGCGATCACTTGGAAGGGGTGGATCGCCAGGATAGTTTCAGGTGACCGGCCTCGTATAAG
>MIQA02003717.1:0-14517 GCA_001887855.2 Sclerospora graminicola | reverse complement strand
GGGGAGGGCCTGGGCCCGTGCCCAGGCCGTTCGTCCGTTGAAATCCGTTGCTCCTGATTCCTGTCCAGAACCTCCCCATCCTTGTTGGGTGAGGTATAGACTGCTAGATCGAAACTCAAATTCCTATTTAGTCTAGGCCAGACTAAATGATCACCTAGACCAATTGTTATTGGTATAATTAGTCTAGTGTAGACTATTTGTCAACGGTACAATTAGTCTGGTCAGTCCCGATTGTGCCACCAAGGCCCTCCCAACACTTGCGAGTGTTGGGAGGTTCCGGACTACCTAAAGAAAAAGATAGCGAGTGACGCAACTCCTGTTATGACCTCCGGTGACAGAGCCCCTGACAAAAGGACCTTTCCACCTGATAAGGGTCCTACAGCAGAGGAAACCCGCGTTAAGGTAGAAAATCTGGCACAATCTGACGGGATTGAGGAGATTGTGCCAGATTCGCAATTAAGCAAAGCATTGGAACCCAGTGACTTTGAGGATGAAAAAGGGGGTCTTAGTGCAAACACGACGGCAGCAAAGGTGACGTCTGGGGACGGCACAGTACCTCCTCAAGAGGATGTTAACGCTACTACTCAATCCGGTCCAACGGAACGATAACATCAGCACGACAACTTTCCACTGGCATCAAGAATGGTTCTGATGCAACCTTGGCAGAGGATCAGACGGATGCAGTTAAGTCGGACGCTAGAACTACACCAGCTAGGGCAGTGAATGATGTGGTGTAGTCGCTCTCAGAAATTCTTTCTGAGATGTGAACACCCACAGGGGGACCGAATGACTGACTGTCGGAGGGGGTATTCCGTCCATCCAGGTCTTGATCCGATCCGGCATCCAGCCGGCTTGATCGGTCACTCCCATCACCTTGGTCGTGTCGACTGGGATGATCCATGTTTGAAAAAAAAGCTCACCTTGTGTACCCGTCAGCACTGGCGGTTTGCGCTCTCTTGATGAACCCTAGGGCGAAAGGTTAAACGTCCGTGGAATAGGGAAACGAGGGTTAGGTCTAGGGGTAGCTCTTGGGCGGAAATCTTCACCGGGGAGCAGGATTGGCAATATACTTGAAGTTTGTATACTGCGACGGCTGGACCGAGAATAATCGATCGGCCAGCTAAACCAATGATAATAAAGGGGTAAATCCAGTCGTGTATGTAATAGGAAATCCAAATGAAACTCCAGAATCTTCCACAGTAGACCAAAACGTTGCCACACTTTCCAATAGAGATAAACCGTGTTCAAAACACGGGCGACTTGAGTTGAGTATACGCGACGCGGTGACTCCCGGTCAGGGGACTTCTGGTGGGTTACTTTAACTTTCCCCGGGCAAACCAATAGCAGCAAGAGGGGACCTTGTTAGCCCTCTGCTGTGAACAATGAAAGCGACTTGCGTCCTTGAACAGCGAAAAACGTATACTGAATAACTGTTTATCCCTATATCCAATACAACCTTTTGTGTAACCTACCCCAAATAGCCCGGCTGGATAGTTATGTGTCCCACCTGAAATGGCCCAGCCAGCTCCACCTGGATCTCTTTTCTGTGTCGTACACCAAAACCATCCGGCTCCAGCTGGATGCTTCTTTGGTGTACTGTACACCAAAACCATCCGGCTCCACCTGGATGCTCTTTGGTGTACTGTACACCAGCCAGTCGGTCCGCCTGGATACTCCTTCGTGTGCCAGTTCTAAATTTGCTGCATAGGCCCTATACTGCTTTTTGGTATAGGCTTAGAACTACAATGATTGAAGACTACGCCGGTCGCGCACCCCTGGATGATCTGGGTCCACCCCCGGATCCTGATAACCCTGGAGACGGCAGTGCCAGCATGCCAATAGTAGTCGACGAAGGCGACACTGGTGGAGCAGATGCAGTAGCGGCGGGCCCCGCGGATGTCGGAGGGCCGATGGAGGGGGGCGAGAACGAGACAGCCGCAGAGGTGGCAGAAGGTTCGATCTCGAAAGGAGCAGATTCAGGTAGCACTGTGACAAATGAGAGGTCAGTTGTACTGGACGAACCAGTTGTACCGATTCAGCCGAAAAAACCGGTTATACCGGTTCACAAATCAGCAGAATCAATGGAAGGTGAACCCAGAAAAGAAGAAGTAATATCGGTGAAATCGGTATTACCAGTTTTAAAATCTCAGGTCAGCAACATAAACCTGACATTTGAAAAAAAGAATCAAGGTAAAGGAGCAGCGGCAGCTGCAGGCCTGATGCAAAGTGTGGCACCAAGTGATGCGCAGGTGCCACATAGCCTAGCTCAAGCTCTTTACACTGCTTTAAAGTTAGCGTCGGTGACAAGACCAAGGGCGCAGGCGTGGCTTGACCTGGTCAGGATCTATTTGAAGCCATATATGTGAAAGTACGTGGCCCAGTGTCCCGCTTGTCCGAGGCAGCAAAGAGGTTGCCTAAGCTCAAGGCACCTGAAGCTGAACGCTTATTAGATTACTTTGAAATTGCGGTAGTCGAAGGGGGAAAGGACTGGACTGAGTGGCGACAACAAGTGGTCGGAGCAGCGGTGCAACGTTCAACGCTATCGTTTGAAGGAATTCTCTGGAAGAGTATCGGGCAAGAAAAAGTCAAGAAGGCGGACTTTTTGCCAGCCCCACTCAAGGGGTGGGTAACGAAAGTGGCAGGACGAGCAGCGGCGGAGTCCGAAGACCAATTAACTAAGAAGACGTATCTATTCAAGACTACCGTTTTCAAACCTGACGAAATTTCTCGATTACGTGGAGTATGTGAAAAAGATTATGGTAAATTTGCGCCGATGATGGTGCGTGCTGGAACTGATGATGAGTGGCGTATAGTGCAAGGGCTCGTTGAAGGCACGATTATCGCCAAACAGATGCCACAATTTATTAAGAGAATCATGAAGATCGATGAGCAAGTACGTTTGGTTCAAACAATTCGGGCTCAAGTGGAAGGGTCTCTCGTGATGGACTTAAGTGGGGAAAGTCAGATAAAAGAAGCCTATTTAAGTACTAAATGTCTACAAGAGAGTGTAGCCACCGCAGCAGTAACGCGTGGGACTGGAGGAGTAATGCTGTGGAGGATGGTTGCCCAAGTGAAGAGTATAAGTTACGATGGAGTGAAGCACGCCTTGTATTTTCACTTTTTCACGCGGGATATGGCGGCAAAGTTCGCAGGTATGAAGGTACCATTCCATAGGTACGACCATACGCTAAGAAATGTTCATCAAGAGCAGTCAACATCGCCGAGATCGGCATGGGAAGCACAAGTTGACAGTAATGGAGAACGATATGAGCAAAATGGCTTCTACTCGTGTGTACTTAAGAACATCACCAGATCAGTTGATTTATTAAAACTATCTGGTTATCTACGAAAGATTTTGGGAGTGGATTTCCAATTGGACGATTTGGACAAAGGAGGTCCCTACTCTGACACTTCGACTTTGTGGGAACTGATAGTGGAGTCGGATGCCTGTCCGTCTGCACTACGGGGAATTAAACGAATTTATTGGGGACAAACAATGTTAGTCGTGGAGTACCCAGCGATGAGAGGAAGAAGACAGTGCCTGCGATGTGGAGAGGCAGGTCACCCGATGAGGAAATGTACAGCGCCTTTAGAAGACCTCCTAAAGTCGCATTGCTTACAAGTGGATTTAGAAGATTTCAAGAAGTTCACCCCCCCAGCAACTACTTTCCGAAGCATGGAGGAGCTACGGGATCAAGTGGAGGCAGTACGACTGCGCCAAGACGAGAAAAACACTCGGACAGAGGAGCAGGATGAAAATAGAGACGAGAGAGTAATGGAAGAAGATAAACCTTCCAAGATAACGCCCGTACAAGAAAATAAGCCTTCGATCGCGCTGACAGGAGGCAGTGGGGCTGCAAATGCATCGGTTAACCCCAATCGAACTCGTTCCGAGCCATCGGAATGGGTCACAGTGAAACCTAAGAAGAAACGACGTGAAGTTAGCACGCAACAAACGGGAGGAGGAGCAACACAGCAAGTGAGAAATTCGACTTACACTTCCAGCTTAAAAGAAGATTTGGCAACGTCAAGATCGATGGAAAATGCTCAAGCTCAGACGGCCTTGTCCAGGAAGAACATTCGTCAGTCACGACGAATACTGAGGAAACAGCTTCCCAGTTGAAGACAACAGTCACACCAGTGGAGAATTCAATTCGATCGGAAGTGACTCGAAACAAAAAGAAATTACGGCACAAGAAAAAAGTCGAGATTTTACAGAAGAAGGCTAGCACCCTGTTAATGCTTGAAGGCAGGGTGAAGACTTATTTGGCGAACACTACCGCACAATTGGATGAGGACTATGGAAAGATAACGAGAGTAAAGCCAAAAGATGACACTGGAGTGGGGACGCCGGATTTGATAACGTTCAGGATGTCATCCACTGGTTAAATTTCCAGTCAATACCTACACCAGCGACTGGGAATTGCTAGATCTTTGCAGTATGTCAGGGTCTCGCGTGTTCCGATATGATATCAGACAATGAAAGTTTACTAGAAGACATGACCAAGCAACTCAAACAAGGATGTCTTGTACGGGCGCTTCTGGACTCTGACATAAAGTTTCCCCCAGGGGTGAGGAAGGAGACCTTGAAGGAATTACAAAGAGGAACTGATCTCACGTCCCCTAAAGAGACAAAACGGTTATTCCAGGAATATTTACTTGAGTTCGCGGCAAGCAGCTCACAAGTGGATGTAAATATAGCGACGGATACATGGGGCAGCAATGATACACTATTGACCCTGACTGAGTACGGTGCTTCAGCGGGATATATACGTAATCAGCCATCCGCCGGGATTCAAGACACCTGGAGTGAACTTTTACACACCGGAAACAAGAACAATGAGAAGAAAGAGCTATCAAACAAGTGGAGAATACCCCATGAACATTGTGGATTTCTACAACAAAATGAGGAATTATTTGCAAGATGAGAGGGCAGAAGAACATGAGAAATTACTGATAATATTACGCTATGGAGGACAACACTATTCGGCGATATTATTGGGACACCGGGAACGTGAAACAGACGATGTAACTATGGATGGAAGTAGTGCGGAGGAAGACTACGACGATGATAGGGTGCCCGAAAATAACGTTCTAGCCTCAGATGACGCAGAGCTTGGTAGTTCTACGGAGCTAACAACAAGGAGTGAAGATTCATTAACAAATTATGGAAATCAGTCGCCCTGGGACCCAGATGAATGGGAGGGCAATTTTGAGGACTTGATTGCTCGGTTGGAAGGACCTACTATCCATCACGGCTTGAAGTGTGAAATAACAGATATAATTATGACGAAAGATCCACGCATGTGTGAATTGTTACATTTCTTGGCGGACACGGTGAGTAAATTATCCTTACTTGAGCAAGAAGAGATGATGAAGGTCAACATTTCGGATCTAAATATTCAAAAATACTTTATGCAAAAGTACCAAATTTCGGCGCCAATTTTGAACCAAGGGTATGGGAAAGTGTGGTTAGACAACCAATCGGAATCGGACTGCTTGCTCCTTTCGGATGGTTCCCCGTCAGGCTCAGAGTATAAAGAGTCGGATATGTCGCCTAGCTCACAAGATTCAGCGTTGTCTGAACAAGATCGAAACCAATCACAAAAACGGATTTGTCGACGAGATGGAGAAGAAAAAGCAGACAATGGAGTGTGCCAGTAGCTCGAACTAGTGATGACTTCAGAGAAAAGTTTGGAAAATGTGAAAAGGGAACGAATGTCTCTAGATGAGAATTTAAAAAGCGTCGGAATGAATTACTGCCCACACTGGAGGGTTAGCAAACTGGAATTCCTTCCAACTGGTCATTCAACCAAGACCCTATGGGTGAAAGCAGCCCATCACGAGTCAAACCGGTTATTACATCTAATTAAAGATGTCCCGAGTTCCCATTTTATTCTTGATAGCGTGCACCCCAGTGTATTAGTAGAGTTAACAAAACATTGTAGGGAACAATGCTGGCTCGACGTTATCGAAGCAGGTAAACGGGAAGGTCTAGCAGACATAACAGGTCAGTGGTTTTCGGAATGGGAACACAGGTTTATGGTAATGATTGGATCCGCGCAGCGTACTGCGATCATCAATAGTACACAGGAATGGACCAGATTACGAAAGTTACAATATGGAGGGAACGTGATATTGAAATTGTTAGCGCCACGACAGGTTATTCATTTAGCAGGGATGTTAATATGTTCGCACGTATCCGCAGAACAAATAGCGGCCCTAGTTGGAGATGACTATCACCCAAACGATACAATAATGTGCCTGTTACAACGACATCTACAAGTGGTGAAACAACGGCAAGACTACGCAGAACGGATCCAATTAATAGAGAAAGGGGCACCGGAAGCATGGCGGGAATTATTCGAATTTTGCCACGCCCCAACTCTTTTACAACTGACAAACAATAACGAAAATCCACACCTGGACCAAGAGAGTCCAGTCCGACATTAATACAGTGGATCTCAGCAATCATACGTATTTCGCATTAGACAAATTGGAGCCAAACGTGAAATATCGAATGATCAAGGACATGGAATTTGGGGCCGACTCGAAAGAAAAATTCGGATTCAAGAAGGCAAACACATACTCAATTATCAGTCAGAATGTCCGAGGATTTGCTCAAAAAGACATAGCAGCCTGGATGTCGGACTGGAGACGTGGATACCCGACCAACAAGGCTGAGATGATGTTTTTACAAGAAACACATGTGGATTCCTTATCGGATGGTGTAGCAATGGCGAAACAATGGGCACTGTTGTGGGGAAAGGTTGATCAATACAAATTGTTGTCTTATTGGAGCATGTTTCCAAAAAAGCAGGGAGGTGTAGCGATCCTGCTAGCTCCAACGATCGCCCCGCATATAATACCGTGGAAGAAAGAACATTGGTCCCAACGACTAATAGTTTTGAAGTGGAAGGAAAGTATAATTTTAAATGTTTACGGACCATCTAGGGATGTCAAAGGTCGCGAAACGTTTTACAATGCGCTGCGACAACTCTTCATACGCTGTCCGCGTCATTGTTTGTTAGGAGGAGACTTCAACTGTGTAGATTCTCCTGCATTAGACCGCCATGGGGGCATCAGATCAACGCGACCGGAGAGTAAAGCTCTCCGTCGGGTGGTTACCGAATGGAATTTGGAAGATGCCCGACATTTAATGATGTCACCGCTGGAAGATTTGACTATAGAACCCCACGAGCACTTTACATATTGGAGAGGGCCACAAGCCAGCCGCCTAGACAGATTTTATGTCTCCGGCAGATGGATTAATTGGGTAGTTTGGGTGGAGGTAGAACCTCCACCAGTATTCTCGGATCACAATCAAGTTGGTTTAGTTCTAAAGGACCCAAGTGTGTCCAGAAATCTCACCCCTGCTCGCAAATTTTCGTATCCGTTCCCTGGGTCACATGTAGAGAAGGTTAAAACGATGATTATGGAACAGTTACAGGGCAAACAATGGATCCGGAACAAAGTTTGGAACTGGGATATAATGATGGACTGGTGCAAGGAAGTCGTTTTCAAGGTACGCAGAAAAGTAGCCCGGAAGCGTCGGAAACGAGTGCATCAACTGAAACGGACAATAAGTGAAACTGCGGTAACAAGAAAACATATGGTTTCTGCCATAGCGGAATCACTGCACAAAGAAAAGTCAATACGAAGGGGTGCGCGCCTGCACCGTTCGACAGCAGATGTGCGATGGTTATTTAAGAGAGCATCTGTCTGGGAAAGAGATCAGACAGTATCTCAAATACACGCAATATCTGGACCACCTTTTGCAGCAACTTTGTCAATACCAGACCGCTTCGCAACAACATGGTCAGGAATATTAAGCCACAGCCATAGCGAAGTCACAGGACAAGGCATGTGGAAAGAAGTGCAACGATTTACGACGATACCAACCGCCAGGAAAGTGACCGAATTACAAAATCAAGCGTTACTCTCAGAGATTACCATAGATGATGTCGAATGGGCGATCAAAAGCATCGACAGAAGAAAGGCAGCTGGACAGGACGGTATTGGAAATGACTTTTATAAGGATTTTTCGTCCATTTTAGTGGAGCCATTAACGCAGATATTCAACGACATTCTAATGGGGGGACAACCGCCTCCGTCCTTTTTGAAAGCAGTGGTCATACCCTTACGAAAGAAGGGAGACTCCAGTAATGCGTTAGACTACCGACCGATTTCCTTGTTAACAACAAGTTATAAACTGTTCGCTAAGATACTGGCACGCCGTCTACAGCGATTTTTAGGAAATTTAATTGGAGATACACAACAGGGCTTTGTCCTAGGGAGACGGATGGACAAAGCGGTAATATTAATGAAGGCTACATTTGAAGCATACAGAGAAAAGAAGAAGGTATCAGCGGCACAAAGCGCAGGAGTGTTGTTCCTAGACTTCAGCAAGGCCTACGACACTGTAGACAGAAGTTACCTTCTCGCAGTACTAGCAATGTTTGGTTTTTCAGCAGAATTTGTTGATCTGATGGATCGCTTACACGCGAAAACAACAGCGGAATTTATCGTGAATAATCAACTTGCAACTCCAATTTCTGTTACCACAGGCATCAGACAGGGGTGCCCATTAGCCCCCCTATTGTTCATCCTTGCTGTCGAGCCTCTGGCACTTGCTTTGAACGCTAGTCCTGGCTTGGTAGGCGTTCAACCTCTGAAGAATGACTCAAATGTTTACCAGCGATTCTCAGCGTTTGTAGATGATTCTACCGTTTTTCTGCAGCATGCGGACCAGATACCAGAAGTATTGAAAGTGGTTAACCGGTTTGGGGATCTTTCAGGTTTAAAAATTCAACCAACCAAAAGTCAGTTTGTTTTTTTAAATTCCCAGTATGTACCAAAAAGGTGGTACGGTTTACCGGTATTACCGGAAGGGGATACTGTTCGATATTTAGGGTATCAATTTGGATGGGGAGAATTACAATCGGTCAATTGGGCTTTGAGAGTAAAATGTATCAAACGAAGACTTGCGACAGCAACACAATGTGGGACATCATTTATGGATCGCGTACAACTATTTAATGTGATCGCTATCCCATCGTTACTGTTCACAGCTAGGATGTTTGATCCACCGGCGGAGATCCTACAGGAAGTTGTCAATATTCAGAAGGCATTTTGTGGAGTAAAACAACAGCGAGTGAAAAAGGACGACACAAAATGTCGCCAGCACTACTATTTACGCCACATGCAGCAGGGGGAGTTGGCTTAATTTTGATTCCTGTCGCACTTAGGATTCAGAGACTAAAACTAGCGTGTCAATGGCTTCTAGCAGCGAAGGACCACTATCAGTCAGCCTGGCTGAGCCTGGCGGGAATCGGATCACCACCACAATCAGGGCAACGCCTAACACCTGTCAAAGGATATAAAGAGTGTAACTCATGTGGGGCGGTTGATACTGGAGCAGGGCGTAGTTTGCGACGGGAAGTGATGGAATGGATGGGCCAGAGCAGATGAGCATCAAAACCTACACATTAGTAGTGTTACCTCAAGCTGTCAGTAAGATGGAGGAATCGATCGACAACAAAGGGATCAGACTCATGCATGGAGAGAAGTTCATTATTCAATTGGACATTGACGCTCACCCCTATCACGCAGAGTTACCGAACCATTTAGCTTCCTTTTGGGGAACATACAGCTTGGCTATGAACCCATGGATTCGGGGTGGACGTGCACTGGAATTGACAGTGACGAAATATGATCTGATCCCTCAACTTTCGATACGAGATTTACATATTCAGCGACTAACTAAAACTACGTTTATGTGGCAGGTAATCGGAGTCAACGGGAAGTCTCATACCCGAGCTAAAGTAGGACGGTGGCTCTGTGCGGTGATAATTGCGTCACCTAGAGTTCCTGTAGGCCACTTTTTGGGAGAGTTTCCACCCCTACAGATATGCAGTGGACCAGCGACACTCAAGGCCTTATGTTGGAAACTAACATCCACAGGGCATATCACGGGTTACAATAACCAGTAGGAGGCATGTATGACAGCGGAACAGCAATCGGATGGGATCCTGTGGAAGATAGTTAGCAGTACCCTGATTGACCAGGACAATGAGCATGCCCCGTTGGACAGCACAATAGCTTTCCATTTGCACCCGGAGATACACCTGATTGGGTGGCCGTCGGATGAAACGACTCCAGTAAATCGTATATGGGCGAAGTTTCGTAAGTCGTTTCGGCGAATATATTTCAACGGAGTAGCCCCACAGTTGAAACCTCTTCTTCAGAAGTGGCAGATGAAATGTGCTGAGAATGAATGGTGGAAACAACTACAAGACATTAAGCCGTCCAAGGTATGGGAACACACGAATATCCTTACTCATTATCAAGTCTGGGTTCAATTTCGTGTAACCACTATGCAGCTTAACACATTTTACAAACGGGAGGATGGGGATTATGGATGTGCGCTAGACAGGAGATGCAGCAGCCGTAAGACCGGAATCTTTCATATATTATGGGAATGTAGGAGAGCACAGGACTTCTGGAAACGATTAATTTGTCACTGGAGTGGAAGCGATAAATCATTTCTCGCTCTTCGACAATTCCAAGGAGCAATAGTGACGAGACAAGCGCCACCGATGGGTATGCCAGTTAAACAGGCAATGATGACCAAACATGGCTGGTACAGTGAAGACTATCACGATGTGTTCGATCGACTTTGGAGTGGTTTATGCGGCATCGCGACTTCTTGGATGTGGCAATTACGCAACCAAGCGATATTTCAAGGTACCGTGAAGACTGCAAGTGACCACCTAGAGTTTATTTGGAGACAATGTCAAGCTCAATTGGAAGCGGTTGCAGACTATGAATCAGAATTCCAGAAACACGCGAGGACAGGATCCGACTGAAGATCAGTGTAAAGTGCTTATTCGACCTAACCCCAGCACCGGATCAAGACGCCCTCAGCCCCAGACAAGACCGAGCAAGTCAGGACTGTCCCACTAGCTGTGCCATGGTAGCTGAGCCTAAGTTACATACTAGACATCATATGTTCATAGTAGCTAATAGTTAACACTAATTAGACTACCTTTTATTTTTATTAATCCTGCTGGCGTATGCAATGCCACGTCTGAAGTAGCAATCAAGTTAAGATAACGAAGAACATCCATCTGCTCGATTGTCGCATCACCTAAAATAAATTATCGTCCTGAAATTCAATTTTTTAATTCATCACACAAATTAGCTGCCTGTCAAAACCTTCACCTTGGCGTCGTCAACATACATTATTACTGCCTTGGTGAGGTCGTCGTCGCTGTAAGGCTTGCGCAGCGTGGCAATCGCAGCTCGCAAGCGTGATCAATAAATCGGCAATAAACCGTGTAATTATTCGTCTCCTTAGCCAATCAGAGCGCTTGAAATACATAATAGAGCAATTGGATTGGCTAAGAGACGTTCTCGGCAATAATCTACGTAACTGGCAATAATCCGTTCCGCTACGTTAGTAATACATAAGGATCATTTATTGTGCGTTTCAAACGAATTGCGAGCATAATTCTGTCAGCAAATAGTTGTTCGGTTTATAGCAAAATTCGAATTTTACCACATGTAAGCATTGTTAAAATTAGCAGGATAACTTTAACTCCACAGCTAAAACCGTCGCGGGCAGTCACAAATTTACACCAGAATTACAGAACTATTATTATAATTAGCACGACTACTTTTATTGAATAACACATGGCAGCTGTAACTATTTGACAACTTGTTCGTCGCTCGAAAGACCTCTTGATTATGCGTGTACGAAAAGTTTGGATCGTGTTCATAGTCCGTCGAGAGAATACTGTAACTTAGGAGGCTCTGAAACATATCACATTGGAATTGCACACCATGTCGAAGGGAATTACAATGCATTTGCATCACGTGATTGATATCCCCCGTGTGCGTATTATGCACTTCACAATAGCCTGACACACCATTGGGGATCAAAGTTCTACAATTCCTATCATTCTCAACTTCCCGTTTCCCTGATGGTGTACAACTGTCCGTCTACCGCCAGCCCACACACTCGTAATCGCCAAGATTACGCAATTGTTCCTTCGTGATTTCATAATTCACTTTCACGTCTTTCACAGATGTAAACATACTCCAGAGTCGCTGGAGCTTTGCCAGCATCTGATTCTCTTTCCATGCTGAAAAGAGTCCTCCTTTGCCACCAGTCACGTCATTATTTGAAAATCCTCCGTCCTGTACCATGTGTCCCAATGTTAAGAGACACACGACACAAATCGTAAACGCGACTAGAAATAATGCCCACAGCAACTTCCACGTCCGACCTTCCGTCAGCACCACTTTCGTCTGGCTAGGAGATGTGTCATCACTACTGCGACTACGAATACCACGTCTTAAAGATGACTTTCGCCGTGGTGCATGACGTCCACTCGTTCTACCCACGTAGATTGGAAGCGGTGTCCCCTTCCGTCCTTTGCTGCGTTCGTCCATCGACTATGTATGTGTCCGTTTAATTAATGCATAATGATTCGTAGACGCTTGGATAGAGGAGAAAGCGTAGAAAGAAGTAGCACAACTGGCGCTGTTGTCTGGAAGCCGAGTGTTCAGCGAAGGACGACGGTATGTGTATACCTAGTTGGCCGCTCAATTGAGCGCACTGACACGCCTAGGACGGACGCTTCTACGGTCATCTCGATATCGTACAAGAAAACCAGGACAATAGCTCTCCAGCGCAAGTCAACAGAAACAGTCATTCTTTCTTAAAAAGAACAAAAGAATTTGCTGCTATTAGAGCATCTCCACCGGTGAGTCTTAACGTCAGGTCGTAATTGAAGAGTTAAGACCCCGTGGCTGATCGTTAAACCTGTGTGAACAAATTTGTTCCACCGGCAAGGCTTAACGTCATTTTTATTTAAAATATCTGCCAATCATTTTTAGTTTACACTTGTAATTCCAAAAACGGGAATTACATTAACGCATTTGTAAGAAAAGCCGGCGGTAATTCGGCAAAAGCTTCGTCGGGTATCAATGCGGCCCTTGACGCTGCCAACGAGCCACTATTTTCCCAGGACGAGCTCGAAGAAAGTGCCACTTTCGTCAAAGTGAACGCTGAGGAGCTTAACTCGCTGTGCGACGGAGGAGCTTAACTCGCTGTGCAACGGGGTGGAAGTGGACAGCTTTCCGCACTTCCGTGTCTACAAACGGAAAAATCCTGGGCGACTATACGAGCTCGAAGTTTGACAAGGTAAATGCCTTTATCCGTACGCTGGTGGCACCAGATAAGCTCGAGACGTTAGAAGAGACGCCAAAGGGCACAACAGAAGAAGATGCGACGGAGAAGGAGGATGCAGGCGCTGAGACTGCGGCTGATGATGGCTCAAGGAAGCGCTAAGAGCGTGACGAAATGGAATCAAACGATGATCACGTCGCCAAGAAATTTAAGACCGACGTCGAAGCTTTTAACGGTACTGAAAAGGAAAATGTCGCTGATGAAGCCAATGTGGAAGAAGCTGTGGTTCCCGAAGAAGTTGCAGAAGAAGTTAAAAAAGTGGAGGAGACCAAACAAGCGAAGAAAAAGCAGCTTGATGAGTCGGTGTCTTTTGATAAGGTCGAGTCTTGTGAAGTGCCTGCTGCCTCGGACGCTGCTGCTGCATAATTTGTTGTTTGGACGCTGTGTGTGATGCCTAAGATCGCAATATGCTAATCTCGCTCTTGCAGAAACTGAGTGTCCAGCGTAGCTTATATTTGAGAGAATCAACATTACGAAAAGGAGAACATCTTGGAAGAACTTACGCTTCCGAGACAATAAAAACAACTTTATTTTAGCTTTGTATTGACAAACGAGAGTGACGGAAACGAGTCATCATTTATGCGCATTATTGTATTGATGAATATGTATTAATATACTCACATGAAGTCAGATCACGAGCAGCGCTAGCCATGTTGTCTTGCGTCACGGACATTGATTTTATAGTAGAAAACTTATATCACCTGCATGTTTTTTTTCGATGTACATATTGTTGCAAGAATTGTTTTGGCCAATGAACCCGCTTGGTTGATTAAAACCACGGTTTTAAAATAAGTCCTATAGCACTAAATTTAAGACCTCGTGCGGTAACGACCAGAAATAAGACTTGCCGGTGGCTGTTAAATCTGGTCTAACGGGAGGTTTATAGGTTAAAACCTTGATTAAGACTTACCGGTGGCGATGCTCTAACAAAATCTCCTGGACACTATTACGTTAGTATACAAAAGTGGTTCTTAACATTAATTTTGAAAAAGATAATCTCGCTAACAATACGGAAGAGGACGAACGTAATGATGACAAATCGAGTTCGGTATATTATTCAAGTTTAGAAGTGCGGCCGGTGAAATGATGTAAAAGTGGATATTTGATGTGAAACCATGCAAATTCGAGTAGGACACATTAAATGATTGGTCTAAATGATTTAGATCGAGTTATTGACTTGAGACCAAAGAACAAAGCATATAACTGGTTTATATTTAATAAGAACAAATCATAAGAGTACTATTTGATTAGGTGGTCTAATG
>MIQA02003716.1:0-12833 GCA_001887855.2 Sclerospora graminicola | reverse complement strand
GTGGTTCGCAGAGGTAGAGGATGCTATCACTGCGCAGAAGATTGTGGACCCGCGGTCACAAGCTTATTTCGCCACCACATGCCTAGGCGGTCGCGCCAGGGCATGGGCGATGAGCCGCAGATCCACTGATGGAACTGCGTTTTTGACATATCAGTCACTCAAAGCTGAGCTAAAGCACAACTTTGAAGCTCCAGAAATGGAACTTAGCTGTCGCGAAGAGTTCATGGAACTCAGGCAGGGCAAGTTGAGCTTACATGCGTATGCTCAGAAAATACAATATTTGTTGTCAAATATTGTATATGAACCGGTGCCTCCTGCCATGCAGGTCACCGCCTTCATGAAGGGACTGAATGACGGTCCCATCAAACAGAGTCTTTACCGGGTTCCCCGAAGACTCTGACCGATGCTATAGACCAAAGCATCCGGGAGGAGTTCAGCATGCGTCGCTCAGCAGCGCATGCTGGGGTTAATCGGAAAGCGCAAGCGCCTTTCGATTTTAACATGCCGCCAATACAGCATGTTAATAATAACAATAACCAAAACTTCCAATCGAGACGAAGTTCGCACTTCGTCCCGAGACACCCGAATCCGCGATACAATGCGAGCGGAGGAGGTCCAGAACCTATGGATCTCTCAGTCGCGGTCGCCTCGACCCCGAGGCAACCGAAAAACAAAAAGTTCATTCGCTGCAATCGATGCGCGAAAATGGGCCATTACGCCCATGAATGTATGGCGCCGCGTCCGGCACCACGCAGTCAGCGGACTGGACAGTCTGCTGGCAAGCGACATCAACAGGGGCAACCCTCTGTTGATGCAAAAAACGTGAACAACCAGTAGGGGCGGGGTGCCCTACTGGACGGGTTATCTCGCATGCCGACATCGGGCATGTGAGGATAATAGCCCCGGACGGGACTATGTCCTGTCAACGAGTGCAGGGTGAAGAGAAACCTCTCATTACCCTTGAAGTTAGGCCACATGGAAACGATGTCCCCATGCGTGCTTTGTTTGACACAGGAGCGTCAAACAATTTCGTTAGAACTGAGGTACTAACGTCGTTGAACTTCGAGGAGATTGAATCTCCAAGAAGCATGTTATCAGTCCGGTTGGCAACAGGTGCCACTGTGACTATACCGAAGCGTGTTATTCGAACACGCCTCGAGTTAGACGAACTATCGTTCGAGGATGAATACATCGTCCTCGACCTTGATGACAAGTTCGATGTTATCTTGGGCATCCCTTGGATGTCCAAGCATCAACCAACGATCGACTGGGTTAACCTGTCGATCAACTGCGGCGGTCTCACGGGATCTGATCACCCTGTGAGTAATCCGGCTGTATCTCATGATACAACCGCAGCGTCAGATAGCCTGGTGGATAGCGATGGCACCACCAGATCTAATCCGACTAGATCAGCGGATGGTACACCCGCTGATCAGAGTCCAGAGGGACGCGAACGCGCGACGAACGAGTCGTTGCGCGTCACTAACGTGTGCAACACGAGTGCAAAGCACTCCCGTGTTGAAGTTACAACTACAACCGATGACGGTCGTGGTAGAGAGAATGCGCACGCGGTGGGAAACACCCACCGTGAAAAGAATGAAACCGTCACGGAAGCAAATGACTTCCGTGTCGATAATAAAGAACTCACGACCAAGAAAAGTCGAGAGTGCGAGAACAACATGGTAGACAGTGGTCACCATGAAGAGAAGGCCTTGTGCACGAGTGATGATCACCGTGTCACAGATCGGACAAATACGTCTGACCCAGCAGCTGTGTCCGTCGAGACGATCAACGTCCTGACGCAGACAGAGACCGGATTAGCTACCCAGTCTCTCACACTTGACAACCCTCCGAACTTAAGTTCAGGGTTGATGGCCCTTCCAGCGTTGAGCTGGAAGAAGTTCGTAAAGAACTTGCGAAATGATCAGATCGAACAGATCTGCGTCATTGTCGCATCTGATGAGGTTGTGGATATTCGCGAACGAATATCCACTTTACAATTGGAAGCCAGCGGGAACGAACTCGTTCCCAATGGGAAGAACACTGAGAACGAACTCGTTCCCAGTGATCAGACCAAAGTCCAGCGCTTTGAAGCGCAGAGCTGGGAGTCGCTTAAAGCGACTTCCCCGTATTACGAAGTACTTTGGGAATACGCTGACGTATTCCCAGAAGAAGTACCTTGTGAGCTTCCCAAGGATAAGGGAACGAGACACGAAATCGATCTCGTCCCCGGTACAAAGTACTGTGTCACGCGGCAATGGCCATTGCCGCGCGATCAAGTGAAAGCAATCGATGAGTTCTTCGAAACTCGTCGTAAGGCAGGGCATGTGCGAGAGTCTACCTCTCCGCACTCCAGCCCCACCTTTTGCGTTAAGAAGTCCACTGGTGGGTGGAGAATCGTTCACGCTTTCAACAAGCTGAACGCAGCAACGGTACCGGCGCAAACGCCGATACCGAGAAAAGACGTCATCATAGATGGCATGAGCGGGAGCACCGTTTTCAGTGCTCTCGACTTAAGGGATGGTTTCTACCAAATCCTTATGCGTGAGAAAGATATTCCTCTCACGGCTGTAAGCACTCCAAGCGGTATGCTTTGGGAGTGGCTCGTGATGCCACAGGGGCTTCGAAATGCCCCTGCTACCTTCAACAGATGCGTCACACATCTATTGCGCCCGGTGCGAGAGTTCGCGCCGAGTTACTTCGATGATGTGTTCATCCATAGCAAGGCTGAACACGGCAAAACTGATGTAGATATTCACAAAGAACATCTACGTCAGGTGTTAGAGCTTATGCGCAAGCACAAGCTCTATGCGAACTTAAAGAAGTGCACCTTTGGTGCACCCGAGATACCCGTTCTTGGCTGCTTTGTAGGCAAGAATGGGGTACGCCCCGATCCAGAAAAGATCAGGGTGATCGTTGAATGGCCTCCGCCAACTAACGTCAAGGAACTTCGAAAGTTCCTCGGACTGGCGACATACTTGCACAAGTATTCGTGCAACTATGCCGGTCTGATCCGACCTCTTTCTCAATTATTGAAGAAAGATATCGATTGGCGCTGGAATACCCAGTGCCAAGATGCGTTTGATGCAGTCAAGCGTAGCTTGACTGAAGCTCCCGTGTTGGCAATCGCCGACAACGAGCGGCCGTTTCACGTCGTTTGCGACGCGAGCGATTTTGCTATCGGTTGCGCCTTGATGCAGCGTGATCACGATGATCGTGATCGCGTGATTTATTACCAATCGTGTCAGCTGCGTCCAGCCGAACGCAACTATCCGGTGCACGACAAGGAACTCCTTGCCATGAAGTATGCACTGGCGAAGTTTAGGATCTATCTCTTAGGAGATAGACCCTTCGTGGTTTACACGGACCATGCGTCGCTACGCACGGCCGTGAATTCGCTGCACATCTCTCAAAGAATGGCACGTTGGCTGTCATTCTTTGCAGAATACAACTTCACGGTTGAGTATAAACCGGGAAAGCTGAACGTGGTAGCGGATGCGCTATTACGACGCCCCGATTACGAGACGAAACCGTCCGTAACCGAAGCAACCAGTGCAAACGCGATACGCTGCACCGATCTGTCTTCGCCGCTTGTGCGACAAATACGTCAAGCGTACAAGAACGACGAGGAAACTCGCCTACTGATCGATTACTTGAGTGATCAATCAGATCGGAAACGCAAGGAACTTCCTGAGTTCCTTCGCGCATGCGTGCATCGCTACCAATTGCACGATGGTCTGTTGTACTACAGCACAGACCAAGACGATGTCAACCGCATTGTCGTTCCAAACGACGATGATCTCAAACATCAACTTTTGTTTGAGTACCATGATGCACCGATTTCGGGGCATCAGGGTCGAGAGAAGACGTATGCTTCTCTCGCACGCGATTTCTACTGGCGTAACCAATACAAATGGGTACGTAAGTACGTTCGCGCTTGCGAGATTTGCCAGCGCGTCAAGCCCGCACAGTCAGCGCAGGCTCCCCTCCAATCTCTGCCGGTTCCGACAGAGTGTTGGAAGTCCATTTCTATGGATTTTATCTTTGGTCTTCCGGCTGATCACAGTCGGAAAACAGGCATTGTGGTCTTTGTAGACCGTTTCAGTAAGATGGTTCATCTTGCTGCAGTGTCAGCGAATGTCACCGCTGCGCAAACGGCGCGGATATTCGTTGACACGGTATTCCGTTACACGGAATGCCGGAGAACATAGTCTCGGATCGTGATCCAAGATTTACAGGGCGTTTCTGGCAAGAAACGTTCTCATTACTGGGCACGCAGTTGAAGATGTCAACCGCGGACCATCCGGAAACGGATGGGCAGACTGAGCGCGTTAACCGCGTTCTCGGCGACATGCTGCGTTCCTACGCACATGCCTTCGAGCAGTGGAGTGATTATTTACCACTCACTGAGTTTGCTATAAACAACTCGGTGCATGCTTCTACCAAGCACACACCGTTTTACGTGAATGCCTTGCGGCATCCACGAACCCCGGCTTTACTTGGCGGTACGCCAAATCTAAGTGGGGGAGGGACCCGCTCAAATTCAAAGCGAGTCGAAGCACAAGCTGCAGCTGCAACTTGTGAAGAAAAACTAGAGTTTTCTACTGTTACCACAGAAGAAACAAAAGCAGTTTCAGAAACCGAAACCGCTTATGCGGAATATGTGTCGGCGGCAATGGCTGCTGACACTGAAAACAGCCCATCCACTGCCAACAAAGCAGTAGATGAATTCGTATTACAGCGTCAAGCTGTAATACGCTATGTGAAAGACGCGCTTGCTTCCGCTTTTGATAAGCAGAAGCAGAATGCAGACAAGAATGGACGAAAGAACACAAATTCTTTTGAAAAAGGTGAATTAGTTATGTTATCTACAACTAATCTGCCTACACATGCAATAAGCAACTTCCCTACACGGAAGTTGCTCCCTAAATTCATTGGGCCCTTTAAGGTCCAAGGTGTTAAAGGGAATGCCTATACCTTAGACATTCCCGCGGCCATGCGCCTCCACCCAACGTTTTACGTTGGGAGACTGAAACCATACCGATCGTCTACGTCTTCGGACGAGACGCATCGCCACGGCGAATGCCGTGCTTCTTCAAGTCTCCCAAGAGAGACTTGTAGTCGGCCTCCAACCGCTGGTGGGAAGCCAGAAGACCCTGGAGAGTTTCCACCTCCGACTTTAGACGGTCAACGTCAAGCATCAGAAGATCACTCTTCTTCTGCATCACAACTTGCGCATCGAGAATCTCACGAATCTCGTCCCGATGATAACGATACGTTTTCATCGAATGGCACATGTCCTCGCGTAAAGCGTCATACAGCTTCTCTAAGCTGCGGACCTGATGCCCATGCGCCGCAACGACAGCGCCGAGGGAATTATCAACCCCCGCCGCCCCTGATTGACAGTCAGGGGAACAAGCGCTACATTCTCGAGCGCTTGCTTTCGAAGCGCTCGGTTCCCTATAAGAAGGGGCAGCGTACCGAGTACTTGGTGCGTTGGTTGGGATATTCCCAAGAGTTTGACTCTTGGGAACCGATCGAGGTGTTGAGGGCGGATGCCCCTGACCTCCTGCGTGAGTTCGAGAAGGATACTTCTCCTCGAACTCAAAAGAAGCGTCAGCACTAAGTGTTGACGAGGGCGGCACGCCCACGTTAGGTGCTGATGCCTGCGAAGCTTCCGATGCCTTGAGAGCATCGACATAGCACTTAACTTCAGCGGGTACTGAGAAGCCTCGGTACCCTCTAAGCTCCTTTTCGGTCAGCCGAGGAGCTCCAGGGGGACAACACGGGCATTTCATGCTCGAAGGAACCCCACAAGAGAAACCCTCTTTAATGCAAGCGAAATGGACATACTCCATTTTACCTGTTACCGAGTACTTTAAAAAGCGCTCGCGGTTTGCGTGAACCTTCTTCACGTACCTGTCGGGATCCTTGTTGTAATTCTCAACAAAGGCATTCCAACTTTGAGTAAGGGCGTCTTTATCATCCTTACTATTTTTCGACCCTTTCCGGTTTGTATAGTGACGAGCCTGGTAGAAAAGGTCGATAAAGTACCGACGTCTATCGTCAGTACTGCGATCGAAACGACGATTGCGAAGGTCCTCGCAATCGTCAAGGGCATTAATGTCAAATAGTGGATATTGACAGTCACGTTTCATATGCCCACCACTATCATAGGCAAGAGCCCATGCGGGGGTCCAAAACCCCACTTCGTACGGAACATAGCGTTCTACACGACTCAATGGATCGGAAGCAGTGTAAGCCGCTTCCGCACGATGTTTCTTGGTGGGTGGGGCACCACCTACCGTCTCAAAACCGTCTTCGCTACGACCTGGCGAATGACGAGGTCCAGGAGGAGCCCTACGCTCCTCATACCACCGCTTCATCGAATTGTCGCTGTCGTAATCGACGGCGTCAGAAGCCACTTCGCCATCACTTAACGGCGAAGCGATTTTGGTGGTCTTAACCCCACTAGAGTAGCTGACAGGGACATTATCGTCCTTGCCCTCATACTCGGAGTCGGATGACTCTCCGAAGAGGTCGTTAAACTTCTTCTTTGACACCCGCCTTGCGGCAGGTGGAGATGCGGAAGACGCTGCATTCGCGACGTCTCCCCGCCCTCGTTTAGACACTGCTTCCACAGCGTCTGCCACGAGAGACAAGCGGTCTTTTGAATTTGCCTTGCGCCTCGAAACTACGTTCGAAGCGTCGGCGTCCGATGACACTTCCGCATGCGATGCAGAAGTGATATCTGTTTTCGATGCGTCGGCAGTGCTCGTACGAGCGCCGCTGCGTTTGCTGACCATCAGATTACTTCTGGTCAAGATGAGTTATAACTGAATATCGTTATGACCAACAAGTGCCACCACTCGATTGGCCAATATTACGATATATTATTGGCCAACCAGCTTGAGTGGGGGGTGATGTAATGGGGTACCATTACATAAGTGATATTTGAATAGAAATATCACAGTTCAATTTCAGTCGTTATACATGAAATTGTGAACATTGGATTATAAGTTGTCATAATCCACCTTTGAGAACAGATTCTGATATAATTGGATCTGACAAGTCATCTAATGATAAAATATCATTAGATCAGTTTTATACTACATGTTACTATGATTAGTCTAGGTCTAATTATACTAGTTAGCTCTTAACCACTCATTAATATATTCACTCTTAAACTTACCTCCTAGCACTCAAGCACCTTAAATATATATCAATATATATTTAAGTTATAATTAATTAGTTAATTAATATACTAATTTCTTTCTACCTAAGTTTATTTAAAGTAAACTAAGGAGGACCAAAAATACATTTGGTCCAACACAATTTGCACGCTTCCTCATTTGCAAATTAACAGTGTAAGCCGCGTAACAGCAGCCCTGTTACAGGATGTATCAGGGGGACCGCTGCAAATAAAACAGACTTTATCAAACGATCAAGGAATTATTACAAACGAAACAACAAACCCGTCTTTGCAGCAAGTTCAACGCGAATTAATTGATGACTTCGAAGAGACGATAGACGAGGCGAGTCAGGACCAGAGAAAGACTGTAAACTGGGTTCAAGTTTGGGATGCGCATATGGCAGAATGGGAGAGGCAGACAGGTATATCATTTCGAACAGTGGATGCTTCATCTCCGGTACGGAAAAAAGCAATTATATGCGAAGGAAACAATTTACTCCACCGTCTTAAGCAGAGCGCTGGAGCATATCATTTATTAGACAGGTTAGACCCGGCTTTACTGACAACGCTTACGCAACCCTGGAGAATCCAATGCTAGTACGATGTGATACACCAAAGAAAGCAAGGACAAACAACAGGGTTAGAGCTGTGGTGAAGTGTTCCAGAAATTAACGGACTAATGATGATGGATGCTCTTACCGGATTGGCTGAAATGTCGCCCTTAGCTGGATGCCCGGACTGGTCAATAGAGGACGCGATCTGGGAGCCGCCGGACGCACCTACGAGCGGCCGGACGGCGCCAGGCCTGGGATCAGGCCGGACGAACGTGATGGAAGGCATGAACAGTCGAGCTAGCAGGCTAAGCAGACGGGAAGACCGCGGATGTTGGACGGCCGAGTGGCAGATTGGTGGCGGATTGTTTGGAAGGTATGAGTGAAAGGAGCCTGAAGGAAGATGAGTGTTCTAGTGGATGAAGGAGGCACCCGGATCGGATGAGAAGCTGCCAAGGAATTGCTAGCGTCAGCGACCAGGGAGCTCGGATAGATGGTCATCCGGCCGAGCCGGCCGGGTACAATGTACCAGCCAGACTGGTACCAGCTAGGTTCGGTGTACCGGACGGGTTGGTACCATCTGGGGTTGGTGTACCGGCCAGGAGGGTACACAAAAATCGGAGTTAACCGGGCTTCTTCGGGTAAGGCACACGACTGGTCAGCCGGGCTATTTGGGGTAGGTCACACAAAAGGGAGTATTGGATATAGGATAAATCAGTATACGTTTCGCTTTCTTAGACACAAGTCGCTTTCATTGGTTCACAGCAGAGAGCTAACAAGGTCCCCTCTTGCTGCTATTGGTTTACCCGGGGAAGGTTAAGTTAACCCACCGGAAGTCCCTTGACCGGGAGTCGCGGCGTCTTCGTATACTCACCTCAAGTCGCCCGTGTTTTGAACACGGTATTAAGTATTGGGAAGTGATGACATTTTGGCCTTCTGTGGAAAAGTGTGGAGTTATATCTGCTTTACATACACTTGGATTCACCCTTCATTGTTATTGGTTTAGCTGGCCGATTGATTATTCTCGGTCCAGCCGGCACTATACAAAGTTCAAGTGTATTGCCCAACGAGCTCCCCGGTGACGATTTTCGCCCAGGAGCTACCCCTAGTCCTAACCCTCATCTCCCTATTGGACGGATTTACACTTTTCGCCCTAGGGTCCACCAGGAGAGCAAACCACCCAGTACTGACGGGTACACAAGGTGAGCTTTCAACATGCAACATTCGAGCAGTCGCGATCAAGCGGATGGAAGTGACCGATCCAGCCGGCCGGAAGCCGGATCGGATCATGACTCGGATGGACGGAGTACCCCCTCCGGTAGTCAGTCGTCTGGGACCCCCGTGGGTGTTCGCGTCTCAGGAAGATTTTCTGAGAGCGATTACACCACAATGGTGCGCGTGCCCAGATTCGAACCAGGGATATCACCGCGAGTCCCTAGCGGGCGAAAGACCTAAACCTGTCAAATTTGTTGACGATGTTGTGTCGGGTGCATTGGGGGAAGGCATATCGCCCCCAATGCTGCTGAAGATGGAAGGATGCGATGGTCACCTCGGATTGGGGGAGTTCGAGGTTGACATTAAAGAAGAAGTTACTCCCTTAGAGGCTCCGCCGGGGGCGAATTACGGTACTACTTACTGTAGTGCCGGCCGCTACACGGACGGAGCCGGATCGGACTATGGTGCAAGTCGCCATAGTCCGAGGAAGGATCATGGTTCCGACCATGATCCTAACGAACAAATGCATATTTTGGATATAAAAGAAAAAATAAAGGAAGAAAAAGCGGAAGTCGGATACGACCGGAGTGGGAAGCCGGCCGGATCGGGACCAAGTCGCGATCTGGCCCCCCTACCCCTAAAGAAACCGGATTGGCAGGAATTGGATTATCCGACCTACAAAGACAAACCGCGCTTCGAAGAGGAAGAAGAGAAGCAGGACGGCCAATCGACGGATATAGACTTGGAGCGTGCTTTCCATCTTCACGAGTTGGGGCAATTCTTGCGGACGGATAAGGTGCTGAAAATAACACGGCCGAAGATAATAGGCGGATTGAAAGGTCCCGTCTCTCCCCCAACTCTCTCAGACGGCCACGTGTCCCTTATTAGAGGACTATTCGATCAACTCAAGCAAGCCGGCATGAACACCGGCGTGTTTGATCTGAAGATGGACAAGTTGAAGGAGGCGTCCAGCGCCCTGCACGACCACTTGGTACCGCTAGTGGGTTGCTCGCCGCCGTCGAAGAAGATGACAGCTACGACTGGAGTGGCGCCGTCCACGCCGCCGGCAACAAGCAGACCGGCCGGGATACACTCAGGTTCTTCGCAGTACGAGTCTGCCCCTTCGGAAGCGGACTCATCTGATTCATCGGTGGGTATCACCCGCATGACGCTTGGCCCAAGGGGAGCAGCGCGTGTGGCGACGGCCATGAGACTTGGAGGACGCGAGGATCCGGGTACGCCCGAGCGGAAGAACGCCAGCCAGTACAGCGTACAGGCCTGGCGGACGGCGACGGCGGATCCAGAACCGAAGGAGGAAGACGAAGACGCGGATGGGCGGATCAAAAAGGAATGTCAATCTGGCAGCCCGGCCGCCCCTCAAGTCGCCCCCCCAAGTCGCCCCTCAAGAGAGCCTTCAGGTGCCGGATCACCTGCCAACGGAGTAGCCAGAGGAGAGGTGCAAAGACAACGAAGAGGACATCCCTGATCAGTGGTTGTCTCCTCCCGACCTGAGCGATCCAGGAGCACCTCTCTCCCAAATTCCGGCCAAAACCCGGCGATCAGCTCCAGCCGGGCCCCGTCCCAAACGTCGACCCAGTCGGCCGGCGACCAAACCCAAGATCCGGAGGAGCACTCTACCCCCTGCGCCCCCTCTTCCTAAACTTCCGCTTCTGTGGTTACCGGACGGGCGCTTCCCCATCGGGCAGATCGGTCGGCCATCCTACCTTGGCAGGTCGAGCAGCTGAGAGATGTAAGTCCCGCCGATATCTCCGGTTCTCAGCTCGCTCACTCCCTATCCTGTCCGCCTCTCTGGATGTTCCCCCGATCCCACAGGACGCCATCATTAGCGATTTGGCGCCCCGACCCGATGAGGTCGGGCGCCATCGACGCGCTCATAAAGAACAAGCCTTGGAAAATCTTGAACACTAAGATGCCAGATATGGGACTTCCGTCCAGCCCATGGTTTACGGAATTCAAGGGGATATTTCAGGATTTCGCTGTGGCTCATGCTTGGGCCATCTGGGAGTCTACCCACTTTCTGTACATTTCTGCAGAGGATAAGCGAGTGGACGAATCTCTCCGCACGTATTCCTCTGCCCGGAAGAATCGTCGGGGCGAGCTTCCGAGGCGTGGGTCCGTTTATGTACGTTTATCATGGAGGGTATCCGGGATGGTAATTGCGACTTGGACCTGTTTCTCTTCCCATTTATGCTCCATCTACCGCACCGAAGGTGCGGAGATGCAGCGGAGGGCGGAACGTGGTTCCCAGGCCTGGAAGCGCGGGATCAGACTACCTCCCTTTCCGAATCTCTGGAGGCCATTGACCAGCAAGATCCTTGGCGCAATCAGTACCGCCAACGGCCCTCCGACCACCCTGGACTTCGAGTGGCTCGGCTCCGCGGCAAGTACAATCGTCCATAGGGATGAGCAATCGGGCTTATTTTAATTCTTTCGTTTCCTTCATTTCCCTTTCAATATATCCATCCGTGCTTCTTTCATCTCCACTCCAAGCATTTACTTTGACTAATAACCGTGGTTAGTCTCGTCCAGCCGGCTTGGGGGTCCGCCTAGAGGGACCTTTTGTTGCCGCAGGGCATCCCTTGGTCCGGTCGGGTCTGAACGCCCTGTTCCCAGTCCCGGTCGCCATATTCCTCTTCTACGGGACGGCTGGATCCGGGCGGATGGTTCTCGTATCTAGCGGCCGGTTTGATTATCTCCGATAGCTTGTTCATCTCCGCCAATCCGTCCAACAATCCTGGATCCGAAACGGTGAGACCGATCTGATCTCGCATGGCCAAGGTGGCCAGATGGTCTGCGCTGTTGTTCCACTCTCGTTTGACATGTAACAGTTCATGTTCCGGCCATTTCCGCAGGGCGGACATGACCCGATCGTTCAGCAGTCTCAGCCGGGGCGCCTTGCAATCTATCTCTCCTGTGATTTGCCGGATCACCAGATTGGAATCACCACATATGATGATCCGCCCCTGTGTCCGGCCGGCCAGCAGATCTAGGCAAACTAAAAGCCCTCTGTACTCCGCTTCGTTCACAGTTATGGCCGGCGTGAAATCCGAGGCGGCCGTGATCACTTTCCATTCGGGCAACTTCCACACAATAGCACTATAGGCCCCGAGTCCCTTCTTTACACTCGCCGACCCGTCAAAACTCAAAACCATTAGCTCCTCCGTGGGTCCCACTGTTGGCGGCGGTAATACGATGGATTTTCGAGGCTGTTCCCGAGGCGCTATCGCTATCAGTGCTTCCTCCACTTCTGCCCTTGGGGTAATGCTGGCAGCCAGCGTGCCCAGTATCTCCTCTTCTCCCTTAGTACACTTAATTACTTCGAGGGACCACTGAGACAGCAGAGCCGCCCATCTACCCAGCCGGCCGTCAATTCCATTCGCCGTCAGGAGCCATGATAGGGTCGACCGTCTAGATAGTACCTTGATAGTCCGAGACACCAACATAGTATAACACACATCCAAGATCCGCAATAAGGCCAAAACTTCTTTATCCACTAATCCGTAATTAACTTCATTAGCCTTCAGGGTCCGGCTGGTGAATGTCACGGGACAGTACACTCCGTCATGATCTTGAACGAGGGCAGCTGAGATGGCCCATTTGTTAGCGTAGATGATGACCACAGGAACCTTATTAACATCGAAATGTTTCAGGACCGGTGTAGTCGCCATCTTCGCCTTCAACATGCCAAAGGCTACCATCGCTCGAGTCATGTGGTCGTCCGGGCCGGCCGCGCAGGAATCCGGCAGCCGGCCGCCTATCGGGGCAGAGAAGGGCGCCTTCTCATTGGCCGAAATATCTGACAAGGGCGGCATCCCATTGGCTGATATTGCCGGCCCGGCTCGCGTTTCCGCTTG
>MIQA02003715.1:0-16745 GCA_001887855.2 Sclerospora graminicola | reverse complement strand
CACAAACGGTCTATCTCCTAAGAGATAGATCCGAAACTTTGCCAGTGCATACTTCATGGCAAGGGGTTCCTTGTCATGCACTGGATAGTTGCGCTCGGCTGGGCGCAACTGACGCGATTGGTAGAAGATTACGCGATCACGATCATCGTGATCACGCTACGTCAAGGCACAGCCGATTGCAAAATCACTCTCGTCGCAAACGACGTGAAACGGTCGCTCGTTATCGGCTATAGACAAGACAGGCGATTCAGTCAAGATCCGCTTGACTGCATCAAGGCGCCTTAGCACTGGGTATCCCAGTGCCATTCAACATATTTCTTAAGTAGTGGAAAATAGGTCGAATAAGGCCAGCATAACTGCACGAGTACTTGTGCAAATATGTTGCCAACTCCAGGAACTTTTGAAGTTCTTTGACATTGAATGGTGTAGGCCATTCAACAATCACCCCAATCTTCTCCGGATCAGGGCGCACCCAGTTTTTGCCCACAAAGCAGCCAAGTACGGGTATTTCAGGTGCACCGAAAGTGCACTTCTTTATATTGGCATAGCGCACATGCGTAAGCATAAACTCTATGCCAATCTTTATACCGTATTCAGCCTTGCTGTGGATGAACACGTCGTCAAAATGGCTCGGTGCAAAATCTCGCACCGAGCGCAATAGATGCGTGACGCATCTATTGAAAGTGGCAGGGGCATTTCGAAGCCCCTGTGGCATAACAAGCCACTCCCATAGCATACCGCTTGGAGTGCTTACAGCCGTGAGAGATATATCCTTCTCACGCATAAGGATTTGGTAAAACTCATCCCTTAAATCGAGAGTACTGAAAACGGTGCTCCCGCTCATGCCATCGATGATGACTTCTTTCCGCGGTATCAGCGTCTGCGCCGGCACCGTGGCTGCGTTCAGCCTTTATAAAGCATGAACGATTCTCCACCCATCAGTGGATTTCTTTACAAAAAAGGTGAGACTCGAGTGCGGTGAGGTAGTCTGCCGCACATGTCCCGCCTTACGACGAGTTGTAAAAAACTCGTCGATTGCCTTGACCTGGTCACGCGGCAATGGCCATTGCCGCGTGCCAGGCACGAGATTGATCTCGTGCTTACTTCCCTTATCCTTAGGGAGCTTGCAAGGTACTTCTTCTGGGAATACGTCAGCGTATTCCCAAAGTACTTTGTAGTATGGGGAAGTCGCATTAAGCGTCTCCCAGCTCTGCGCATCAAAGCGTTGGACTTTGGTTTGTTCATTGAAAACGGTCTCGTTCCCAATGTCATCTGCCTGCAATGTAAATATTCGTTTACGAATATCCACAACGTCGTCTGTTGCAACGATGACACAGATCTGATCGATCTGATCATCATGCAAGTTCCTCACAAACTTCTTCCAGCTCATGGCTGGAAGAGCCATCATCTCCGAACCTTTGTTTGGAGGATTGTAAGGTGTCAGAGACTGGGTAGCTAATCCAGTCTCTGTCTGCGTCAAGACGTTTATCGTCTCGACGGACACAACCGATGATCAGTCGCACTCGTCTGATCTATTGCCTGTTCTGCGGCACGGTGATTGTTATTACTCGTGCGCAAGGCATCGACATCATGGTGACCACTGTCAACCATGGCGTTTTCACACTCACGACTGCTCTCAGTCGTGGGTTCTTTTTCTTCGACACGGAAGTCACTTACATCCGTGTCGGTATCTTCGTCTTCATGGTGGGTGTTTCCCACCGTGGATAAATTCTCCACACCACGACCGTCATAGGTCGTGGTTACTTAAACACGGGGGTGTTTGTCACCACTGTTGCACACGTTACCAGCACGCAACGACTCTTCCGTTGCGTGTGCAAGTCCCACTGGACTCTTATCAGCGGGTGTACCATCCGCCGATAGTGTCAGATCAGACCTGGTGGTGCCATCGCTACACACCAGACTATCTCAATCTGCGGTTGTATCGTTAAATACAGCCGAATTACTCACAGGGTGATAAGATCCTGTGGGTCTGCCGCAGTCGATAGACAGGTTTACCCAGTCGATCGTTGGTTTATGCTTGGACATCCAAGGGATGCCCAAGATAACATCGAACTGGTCGTCAACATCGAAGACGATGTATTCGTCCTCGAACGACAGTTCGTCCAATTCGAAGCGTGTGCGAATCACACGCTTTGGTATAGTCACGTTTGCACCTGTTGCTAACCGGACTGACAACATGCTTCGTGGAGAATCAATCTCCACGAAATCCAACGACGTTAGAACCTCAGTTCTAACGAAATTGTTTGACGCTCCTGTGTCAAACAGAGCGCGCATGGGGACATCGTTTCCATGCGGCTTAACCTCCAGGGTGATGAGAGGTTTCCCTTCACCCTGCACCTTTTGACAGGACATAGTCCCGTCTGGGGCTATTATCCTCACATGCCCGATGTCGGCATGTGAGATAACCCGTCTAGTAGGGCACCCCCCCTACTGGTTATTGCCGTTTTTTTGCATCAACAGAGGATTGCCCCTGTTGATGTCGCCGACCAGCGGACTGGACAGTCCGCTGACTGCGTGGCGCCGGCCGTGGCGCCATACACTCATGGGCGTAATGGCCCATCTTCGCGCATCTATTGCAGCGAAGGAATTTCTTGTTTTTCGGTTGCCTCGGGGTCGAGGCAACTGCAACCGATAGGTCCGTCAGTTGTGGACCTACTCCGCCCGTGCTTTGGCGCGGGTTTTGGTGTCGTGGGACGAAGTGTGAACTTCGTCTGTTCGAAGAATGATTAACATGCGGCACCGTCGGCATCTTAAAGTCGAAAGGCTGTTGGCTCCTTTGTCTAAATCCAGCATGCGTAGACGATGAACGCATGCTAAATTCTTCTCGGATGCTTTGGTCTATAGCATCCCTCGGAGTCTTTGGTGGAATGCGGTAAAGACTCTGCTCGATGGGACCGTCATTCAGTCCCTTCATGAGGCCAGTGACCTGCATGGCAGGGGGCACCGTCTCATACACAACATTTGATAACAAATATTGTATCTTCTGAGCGTAAGCTTGAAGACTAAGCTTACCTTGCCGGAGTTCCATGAACTCTTCTCGGCAGCTAAGCTCCATTTCTGGAGCTTCCAAGTTGAGCTTTAGCTCAGCTTTCAATTCCTGATAAGTCAGGAACGCAGATTCATCAGTGGATCTGCGGCTCATTGCCCATGCCCTGTCGTGACCGCCCAGGCATGTGGTGGCAAAAAAGCTTGTGAACGTGGGTCCACAATCCTTTGCGCAGAGATGATACTCCAACCTCTGCGAACCATCTACAAAGGGGTTCACCCCTTCGCCAGATAAAGGCGGAATCCGCGCCTTTACTATCGCTATGGGCGTTGTTGGTGGCAACCGCGACATTATTGACGCAGAACGCACCTGAGGGTCTATGTAAACCCTCTTGAAACGGTTTACCACTCTTTAAAGCTTTCTCCGAGGTTTTACCCCGGAGGATGGTGATGATGTCGGTCCCCATGATCCGCATCATCTCCACCACAGTATCCACATTTCTTTGTGGAAAGTGAGGAAAAGATTCCCTCACTAAGTCTTGCGTGAGCTGTTGCTCGCGTTCACGATCGCTGACCGTCGTCATGACGGTCGGGAGGCTCTTAACGCTTCGCTCCGCTAGTTAACATGCGGAACTGAACGAACAGTGGTCGATAAGACGGACCATTAAGTGCTACCAGGAGTAACATTCTAGCTGTTACAGGCGCACACTGTTAAATTGCAAGTGAGGAAGCGTGCAATTGGTTAGAAACAAATGTAATTTGTTTCTCAATAGTTTAATTAAGATTAAACTTAGAGTTGGACTATTTAATTGATTAAATAGTCCCTTAGTTATATATATGAATATATAACTAAGACACGTGGCTGCAAGACGGTAAGTTTAAGAGTGATATATTTATGAGTGGTTTAGAGCTAACTACTATAATTAGATCTAGACTAATCATATAAACATGTAATATAAAACTGATCTAATAATACTCTTATTATTAGATCTCTTCTTAGATTCGATATTTGTATCAGAATCTGTTTCTCAGGGTGGATTATAATAACTTATTATCCAATATTCACATTTCAGACAGCAAGTCTGAAACTGAACTGTGATACTTCAACTTAAATTCACTTATGTAATGGTACCCCATTACACATTCATTTTCGTGAAAGTAGGAGAACGTGGAACCATAATTGTGGGGGTATATGTCTATGACCATTTAGTTACTGGGTCCAATATAGTGCTAGTGGATAAGTTTTTTGAAGAAATGAAAATACTCGTGTTAAAGGACCTCGGCAATGTGGAAATATTCTTGGGCATGAGGGTCGAAGGAGGACCCGAGACTGGTTACACGATTGACCAAGAACTCACGATCACAGAAATGCTGGAAAACATGGTTTAAAATATGCTAACACTATGAGAACTCCAGTGGTCGACGCACAAGAAGAGGATGTGTCAAACGAGTTATTGACGACTAAAGCTAATGAAAAAATACCGATGATAAAGAATTTCCAGTCGCTGGTTTGAAGTTTACTGTGGATTTCGAGCTGCTCGCGTCTGGATATCTCGTTCGCAGTTCATCGGGCAACACGCTACACGCATACTCCGACTGACGAGATTTCAAGTTGGCAAAGCGTGTAGCGAGGTACCTGGAGGGACGCAGAGTTTGGAATTAACCATGAAAATGGACAGTAGATTGCCGTTGTGAATCGTTAGCTATCTGACGCAGATTTTGCTGCAGACAAAGAGGACTAGAAGTCTGTCAGCGCGAACATGTTGTTCGTAAACGGGATAATTACTGCAAGAAGCAAGCAACCGTGGCTCTGTCAACTAAAGAAGCGGAATAAGTTGCTGCCGCCCTGCCGCAGAAGGAGGAGAGGAAGCTCTCGGTTTGCGTGAATTGTTTGCGGAGATTGGGATCAAGACGAAGGTGCCAATAATCCTGAAAATTGACAATCAAGCCGCGATCAAGCAGCTGCAGAACGAAGCAAATGCAGCAGCGGCTAAACATGGGGATGTCAAGCTAAAGTTCTTGAAGAATTTCACGATAACGGGTGTGGTTAAACCTGAGCATGTGGCTACTGAAGACATGATTGCAGACCTTTTGACAAAGACATTGTCTACCACAAATTATGGGATTACGATCAAAAATTGGTTTGAAATTAATTGATGCATTACGGTTACGACTATGATGGCTAACGACGGAATGGGTACTGGTTAAGTTGAACCATCTTGGTATTGCACAAGAAGTCCAGGTAATCCCGGAAGGAGTGTTGGAATTTTGCCGGCGTTTCAATGAAATGAAGTTTAGCCAAAATTATGGTTGGGCGAAATTACCGTGATTTAATGCGTATTGCGATTTTTAGGTTAGGTAAGTTTAGGTTACTTTAGGTTCTTATCTTAACATAACTAAATTACTTTCAGTTTTCACATTTAGACAACAAGTAGGACGCTTCACGCTTGAGCACTTCCTGTCGACCGGTACTGACAGACCGGGTCGACGCACGCACACTACCCAGAGAGACTAAGGCGCACGGCATTAACACGCATACTGCCTGGTTTTATTTCACGGTTTACGATCTACCCTAGCACTAATAGGCTACGAGTGGATTATAAGTTTACGGCAAGTGGATTTTCCAACAGATATGTTGTACAGAGAGTTGAGAGAAAGACGAGGTATGTGTATATAATCGTATTGAACTTCGTTGTTCATAGTTGGTAGTTGAAGGTAGGTCGATAGGTGAAATCAGCTCGATGTCGATAATTGAAGTAATAATGCAAGGTTAAAGTTAACAACGCAATCTCTATTGAGAAGTAATTATCGACTAACTATTCGATCTATTCTACTGTTCTTAAAACTATTCTTGACTTGTATAACCAACCCGCCATCCCAGGAAACTCATGCGATTGCAACTTCGACTTTGTGTGTTTTTATTTCTAAAGTTCACTCTGCTACAATAGAAATTTGATATCCAAAACCGATATTACCGTGTACCAGTTTTGTACCACTTTCATCGGTGTAAAGTACCAAAATACTTTAAACATTGTATTTGCGCAAAACTCGAAATTTCTAACACTCCTTCTTGGTGTGAATTTTTCATTAGTCCAATCCCATTGCGTAATTTTGCGAGCTTCGGATAAGGTAGGGCCTTCAAGATATCAGCAATCATGTCTTTTTTAGCGCAGTATTGTGCCTTGATTTCTTCACCTTCATTTTAGACATCATGAATTTCAATCTAATGTCAATGTGTTTCAGTTTTGAAAATCCATCGTTTTCATTCATGACTTTGATCGCCGATTGATTGATTATGTGAATTATCATCGGGTTTTCCACTTGCATTCCGATTTCTTGTAGGATTTCTCTGCAATCTAGCATATCCACTTCGACTTTGGATGCTGGGTAGTATTCGGTCTCCATGGACGAAAACGAAACACCTCTTTGCTTTTTACTTACCCAGATTTTTTATGATTCCGTTCAGCTGGATTATGCCACCGGTTGTCGATTTTCTATCGATCTTGGAGCCAGCATAATCGGCTTCGCTGTAGCCTTCGATGCGATGATTTGTCTTGTTTTCGTTGCTTTCATCCATGTGAAGTTTTTAATTGTTTTGTACCTTATAGGTATCTTAGGACACGCTTCGCCAAATTCCAGTCAACCATTGTCGGAGCGTGTCTTGTGCACCGCGAAGGAAATATCTGGCCGGCGCTCTTCGCGTAGCCTTGTGCACCGCGAAGGAAATATGTGGCCGGGTGCAACGTGAAACCCAGAGCAATGCACCTCCCAACGATTAAAACTTTTTATTGAAGGTAATTCGTCTCTTGTCGTATTTTCAAAAGATTTTGATTTTCCAGGTTCTGATCTTCAAATTCGCTGATGATCGATGTCTTCACAGGGTTTGCGTCTTCAAGGTTGTATTAGCGAAGCATGTTTCCTATCATGACTTCTTGATCTAACGTATATCCGCTGTTTTTGTTGTATGTGACTCTCATTCCGAGGAATTTTGAGACTTTCCCCAAGTATTTAATTTCCAGCCCCTTCAAATCATCGAAAAAATTCGTCCACGAGCTCCTCCTGCGTTCTAGTTATTAGCAAGTCGTCGGACGTAAACCCCAACGATAGTGGTAGAGTCGTTAATTGCCTTGTAATATAAGCACATGTCTGTAATACTTTCTTTGAACCCTGACTTGGTTTGCTTCTATGTAAAAGTTGGTTCCAGAGCCGCCCCGCTTGTTTTAGACCACGAGAGTCTTTCGTTAATTTAAAACCATCTTTGTTTCATCAATGTCTGTGTCATAACCTTTAGGTTTTAGGTCCATGCCTTGTGATATGTGCAAGTAGATTTCGTGCTCCGTTTCCACCGCTTTTACGTAAACGTTAGGGATGTCACCGTGTTTCGCACAAAACCCCCAAGTTTTCGACAAAGCCAAGATTAACGTTACTGTTCCAAGTTCCATAACCGCTGCAAATGTTAAATTATAATCATTTCCAAGTCTTTCGCGTTTCCACAGGCTACGGGTCGCGCTTTATACCGTTCGATATCTCCATTTTTGTCGGTTTTTGTCTTGAACACCCATTTGGTGTGTAGCGGGTGGCAATCCTTTAGTTTTTCTTCGACTGTCTATTCTTGGTTGCGTTCCAGTGCCAATATTTTTCGTCAATCGCCTTCATCCAGTTCCGTTTATAACCGCTCTTCATTGCTTCGCCAAAACTATTGGGATCTACTTCGGAAATAAAATTTACGCTTTCCCGTGTTTATCGTTTGTTTGAACGATATTTTTGATATCTGTGACTTGGTCTCCCATGTTTTGCTCGGAACATTCTTCTTCTGTGTCTTGGCCTTCGTAAATCCGCGCGTCTGGTGCCTGTCTCGCTGCCACGGCTTTTTCCTAGTCTGTGCTCTTTGACTTCACTTCTTTTTAACGTAGATTTATTATTCGGTGTTTGGGCACCTTCTGACTACAGATCGCGTCTCACTTGTTCAGGGTGTCGATATTCTTGATGTTTTGCGTTGCAACCACCTTTCGCTCGTCTTTAAGGTAATCTTTGTATCCCTTGACTTCTTTACTTTTTCCAACAATCACTCCAATTTGGGCTCGATGTGCAAGCGAGTTTTTTTCAGAATTCCTGAACACCGTACACGGGGAACCAAATGCAACAATCTCACCGAGATTTGGTTTCTTTCCGGTCAGAATTTCATAGGGTGTCATGTTCCTTGTGTTTGATTTTGTAGGACTTCTGTTAATAAGTTAGGCTGCATATTGAACCGCGTCACCCCAAAACGAAAGTTTCAGTCCACACGAAAACACCATGTCTCTTGCCATATTCATCATCGTCCTATGCATCCGTTCAGCTTTACCGTTACTCCACTGATTGTTTGCTTCGCTTATCTGTCTTATCACTTCAGTTTGCTTGCAAAATAGGTCTAGGTTCTTGTATTCGAGTCCTCCATCTGTCCTCAGTAGGTTACGTTGCCGTTAAATTGACGCTTGAAAAATGCCAAGAAATGTTAGAAAAATTTCGCCGCCGCGTCTTTGTTCTTCGCCAAAATACTCGTACTAGTTTGATTTGAAATCGATGAAGTTGGTCAAATTTCGATTGCCGAATCGGTCTTTGGGCGTTATGGGTCCTTTTAAATTAGAACAAATAACGCCCCAATGCCGTCCGTCGGCACATTCAGACCACTGCCTTGCTTGGACCTTGCATTTTTAATCTGCTTTCCCTGTGCACAGGTCAGACAGGTCATCCTTTTGTTGTCAATAAGTTTTATACCGAAATTTTCATCTTTTGCCATGTTTTCGATTGCATCGAAACTCAAGTGTCCCAGACAAGGATGAAAATGCATTAGCATTTCTTCTTGGAAAGTTGGTTCACGTTCATTCTCCTTCTCACTTTCTTGGAGGATTGCCGTCACTGATTTCCATTAAAAGTTGGTCCTTTTTTTCTTTCCCGTCCACTGTGAGTACTTTATTTGTTTTTTCTACTGCAAAATAGCATTTTCCGGATTTTTGGTGCACCATTACCCGTTTTCCATTCTTATAGTCCAGTTGGCATCCATGATCTTCGAGGAGTCCGTATGACAGAATGTTTTTTGCTAGGTTTTCAACAAAGTAAAAAATTTCCAGGCGAATAATGTTTCTAGTGTCATTGAGGTAAGTGGTGATCTTCACCCACCCCTTTTTGGTGACTTTTGATTTCATCCCGTCGGCTTGGTAGCTGGTTCCTTGGACATCTTCAGTTTCCTGCAAATATGCGAGAGGTGCATGCTTGCTCCGCTATCGAAAACCCACCTTGTATCGTTGCTATCTTTACTCTCGGTAATACTTACAGTAAAACCTACTTAGATAGAGACTTTATCTTCAGAGTGTCCAATCTTCTTGCAGTTCTTGCGTTTAATGAAATTTGGCTTTTGTTCCACATAGTTGATTGTTTCACTTTGTCGGCTTCTACCATTTTGTCCGTCGTTTTCAATTGCTTGTGCAAACTGACATAACTCTTTTGCTTGGCGAAGGTAGTCTTGTCTTGGATGATTGTATTACGGTAACAATATTGTTTAAGTTCACTTAAAGCATAGTGAACTATGTTTTAGAGCTCTAGCGGATCACTTCCACCGACGGCTTCTGCAATCGTTACAGGGTACAAGTAATAATCTTTCCTTGTCCTTTTCGGATGTTTCTTTGCCGTGAATAGTCTCATTGACTGGGCAGGTGTTATTGTTGTATGGAAAGCCGATAACATTCGGCTCATAACATGACCCAAGTCTTGCGATTCATTCCACCATGAATCTACTTGACGATTGTAGTAGCTTTCAGCCATACCACTTAGGTAATGACTGAAGAGGTCCATCTTGAATAGGAAGAGGAGATAAATCACAGGCTACCCCAAGGATGCGTTTTTCGTGGCGTTAGCTGTTCTGAAGCACCTCGACAGGTGGGAGAAGGACGTACTAGACTTTGACATGAAGGCTCCAACATTCGAAAAGCTGATGGAGAACATCTTCACAATTACGGAGTCAGTGTTATACCCGATGTACATCAAGAAAGTGACCATGCTCGATCAATTCGAGAAGCAGAAGCAGTTTCCAAACCACCAGTATGCGCTGTACGCACCCGATGTAAAGTTCTAGCCGACGTATCACCTAGCGGCCGCTTTTGCGAGAAGAAGTGTTACTTTTCGCGAAAGCACAGGCTATATGGTTACAAGCTGGAATGTTCGGTCTTGTATGGGCGTGCGGCCGATTCATCTAATCACTGCCAGGATCCGTCTCTAATATGACGAAGTTCCTAGAACCCTCTTCAAGTGAAAAACCTTTTTTGATATATTTTTTTTTGAATGGATAATATTTTATAGAGTCATTAAACTTCTCGATTCGCTCAGCTCGGTCAGAGATAGTCGCAACGCCCGCTCTCATCTGAAGCATAGCTAGGTGGATGTCTTATCGAAAATAAAATAAGTTAATCAATCCATTAGGTCATTTTAATGGTATGTATTTTAGTGAAGAATTAAAACTAGCCAAAAAATGGGCATGGGCGGTGCTCGGGGACAAAGGTTACCAAGGGGCGCAAGACATCATCCGGGCTATCCATCCTAAACGCATCCATGCGGAGGGGTACTCACCATACGGACGTTGATCAAACCGGCGCATCTCTTCAGATCAAGTTCTTGTCAAGAACTATTTTGGAAGGGTGTACACGCTTTGGAATGTCATGAATGTCACGTTCAAGTGGAACGAGTTGAGTTTTGACATGCTGTCACGCATCAGTTTCGCGCTGACAAATACCCACGTCTCGTGAATACCGCTGCTCAGCGACGATGGCGTCTACTACTAGTCAATTTTGGCGCGTTACATTTCGATGGCAGATTAGATTGTAACACGGATCGAGCCCAAAAAACTACCTTATCTGACGCAACCGCTTCCTCTCTCTCCAAAATTTGACGTCGCTATCCACGTTCCCGCGCCGCATGACTAGAGATGAAGAATCGCAGGGATTGTTTAGGCTTGTGTTGCCAATAGTTCTTGGCTCTACTTCCTACTCATCCATGTGATCCTCTGTAATAACTCCATCGAGCATTTTTTGTCTGAGTTGTAATCAAGCTTAAAGCAAGATTGAAAAAAGACTTTCTCATCCACGGTTTGGTGCCTTGGTTGAGGGACGGTATCATCCAAATTAATTTGCTATTTCGCGAAAAAGGCCAGTCTAACCACTTGAGCTTGTAAAGAGTTAATCTTTTCACATCAAACCAATAAATCATCGGTAGCGATATAACAATCTCAACATTATGCTTCATCATGAATATTGTCATGGTTGTTGCCTCCGTCTTACTCACATGGCATAGATAAAGTTGCGTGCTCTGCAAGGCAGTGCACACGTCTACAGGCAAATGTCTTTTTTTCATCATTTCTACCACATACATCAACGCTGCGCCGATCGCACTTGCCATACCCAAACTTCACGAGAAGGTGGAGCATCGGAAATGACGCAAAGATGGCCAGAGAAAAATAAATTCCAAAACTCAAACTTGTCTCGCGTAATCGACTTTCGGTGTGCTGGAGTCTCGAAGAAGCCCTACTGTTAAGATAGTTGCAGCAGCTTTTGTAAAACACTTGCGTGTGCGTCAGCAGCCTCGAACAAGCGAAGGCACCAAAAATTCTGATCGTGCTAACCATCTGCAAAACCGCTGAGATGATTGAGCGAAAACAACAGGTTGTTGTTTCAGTCGCAAGTGATTATCACCTTTGGCGTATCCCTAAGAGCTTTTGATATACCTAACGCGGTTACCACCGAGCAATTATTTCCCCTTAAAGTCGGATTCAATTTGGTAAATAACTGGGAAAGCGCCTTGTGGTTTTACTCCAACGCGTCAGTCTTCGCGATCTTGCTGTTTGATTGAATGAACACCCTCGTGAGCAAATGACGTACAGTTAGCACGTTGAAAATCTGCTTCTTATCGTGCTATCCCTTTAATTTATGTCACCACCAAAATGAAAACCTTGCAGCGACCTTATTACAGCACGGACCAAGCGAAAGCAAATATAAAAACCACATTCTCTCCAGTAACAAAATAATAGGTATAATCGATTAACATTTTCTATTTCCAATTCCGATAATCAACAACAATGAAATCAACCCCCCTTTTTACGGATAATACTGAATCTCCATCCTAATAGCAAACTTTACATCACCAAGCGTTTTCACTGAAAAATTTGATCTTAACTACGTTTATTGACCGTATTTACTGGAACGTTTTAATCTTAACTATGTTTAAAGACCGCCCTGTTGAAGTATTCACGATCGACGACGTGAAAACTTTAAGGATTGTCATTGCTGACAAATGGTTGAGTCCAAAAATCTTTTCTCTGCTTTATAAAACGCCTAAGCGCTCGGAATTTCGCCACCTTAGTCACCTGCACAAACCCTTAGCGAACCATCTAGTCAATCCAGTGCATGACCGATCTCTTTCAATGATGTAAATTTTGGATCCAACCACCAAACTATCAACGTCTGAGTTACCCAAGCTGCAACCGCCTCTCATATCACTAGCGGAGTTAATATACGACCACGCCCAAGTTCTCATAACACCATCTTGCATCATCTCAACGATTGTCCGTATCATTTACGACCGAACTACGAGAGAAATCATTCCAAAATCCGCAGGCATCACTTTGTCTAATTCACTCATCAAACAAACTCGGACACATATTTTGCCACCAAACATATTAGTTTTCTTTTTACCATAAAAGTTGGATCCAGTGGGACACTAATTTTTCGTCGTAATCAAGTCAAAAAAAATTGTTGAGGCTTTTTGGTGTTATTGAGATCCCCGTGACTTCCGGCCTGTACCTTCTTGTGTGGAAAGTACAGTAATTCGGTAATAAACCTCGGCATTTTTTACATGTGGGTGGGGTGTCAACATTACAGATTGGTGGTGTCCCACTCGATCCGTATGATCCGACTTTTACGGTAAATTGTCGTTTAAGCTGTAGTCATAACTTACGATTGCATCAATATTCTGCCCCGTCTTCACATCGTTTAGATGATGTCTCTGTGAGAGTAATAATTTTATTGTAAACAATTCAAGGACGATATGAGTTTAGCCCACCTTTTCAACGACCGCGCACATCTCAGACGGTGAAATTGCGTAAGGATCACGCATGTCGTAGAGGGTGAGCTGCGACAGTCATAGCATGTTTTTTTCCTTGTCGCTTGCTAACGTTAGTTGTATAATTTACTCTAACAAATATGTTTATGTACCCGTTTAAGTTAATATATGCGTGGTATGTAAAGGCAGAAGGTGTTGTTTTCGGATCAGTTTCTCGGTCATTCGACTATCTCCAAGTCTTCTTGGAAAGGTTCCAGCCAGGTGTATGTCACATCCGGCAGTTGATTAATCTTGGAACCACTTCACCACACATTCCATATCGCGAGGCAGTATGCAGCCTCATGTATCTTATGATAGGCACCCGCCCTGACCTTGCATAATATCATCTACAACGACGAGCGAAAAATATATACCATCCACTTCGATCCTATTTGGTTTGAAGAAACCACTTAAATTTTAATTATGAGGTCTAGTGGTATGAATAAACAAGAAGTCGGTGGTTTGTTTCTATCCGTCAGCATTAATTCAGATCATGCATGATGTTGACAGGTAAATTGGAAGTGTTTCTAATTTTTCGGTTCTATTGCATTTATAGAAAAGGGTAAAACGGAAACAACTAAACATAAGATCAGTTATAACATGCTTGGTGGCGCACAAGCGTAAACAAGAGGGTTTAATGCATTTAATATATTATTTGTTTGTACATCTACTTCCTCTGTCTTAAGTGTTTTCTGTAGTCTCTGCTTTACGGTGACAGTTTTACACGTGATGCGGATCATATTGGGGACCGGCACACAAAACAGCTAACGCGACCGCCGTTCGGCTATCAGTGTGAACAGGTACGCTAAGCACCATGAGTCAGGTGTCCATTCTCGATGCAAGTTCTGTTTCTTTTCCTGACATATAAAACAGTATTTCCATGTCGTTCCGACAAGCACCGAGTCACGACAGATATCTCAGGATACCACGTCTGCAATCAGAAACACAGCGGCCTCAGGCATACAGAGGGATATATCGTATCACAAGTTCAATAGAAGAAGAAAATATTTTTCCAATGAAGTCGCTGGGGACTTATCCTTTCCCACAAACTTGTCAGGGTATTCATGGGTTTTCTTATAGCTGAGGGTATACTTGCTCCACCGTCAAACCCCCGTCAACGTTGAGACATCCGACACTGTATCATTGCATTGCATGCGTAGGCCAGCCCGTTCTTGTCCCGAAGACTGTTTAACTCTTGGTGACACTCCGCAACGAGCATCAACGAGCATCATTACTGAGATTTTACAGCTTGACCGACCAGGCACCATCGTAACGCACCTTGGCCAGCCACACGGAGTCAAGAATTAGCTCAAACTTCTTTGCGTTCCACTTTCGGGCCCAGATGGACTTCAGCTTGGCGATGACAAACGCGTCAGCAGTGGGCTGAGTTGGGTATGATAATATCAGGTCTGCGTCGATCCTTTGGAGGTATTCCTCACACTCACTCGCTGTCCGTACTCTCCCTGCTGTTGTAAAAATGTCAAAAATATGGTCTTTTTCTTGTCGTTCGTAGGGGTCCGATCAAATGACGCGTCGATCGAATAGAATTTCACAAACACGCTCTTGTACATCCAGGCAGTTCCAGTGCGGTATCTCTCCTAAACTCTAGTAATCGAGCCGACTTCCCACTTGGCCCCGGATCAAGTCATTGATTTACAGACCCCTCCGCCAGCTGGCTTTGGTTCTGGAAATCATGAATGCACCCATCCATCGCTCTCGTTACCTAGCGCCAGTCCACTATTAGCACCCGAGGACGCTGACCCTAGTTGGCTGACGACCCCCCCCCCTCCCGGAAACTCGAGAGGAAGGTTGAGGCGGAAGGCGATTAGGATGATGAAGAAGAAGAGGCGGACGAGGAGGAAGAGGAACTGGAGGAGGAGGTTGAGGAAGAAATTTCCGATCAGTGGCTGTCTCTCAACCCCAAGGAACTCAGAAAACTATCCCCAAAAACGAAAAAAAAACAATCCTTGACCACGTGCCCGATCAGGGACCCGATCGGGTCGGTCTACAGCCGGAACCAAGGTCCAGCGGCGCCATAGGAACTCATCGGGTATGTCAAACATAGGATAGTTGATGGAAATATCATCATCGGTGGCATGACTCGACCGCTTTCTCGTCCGGACCACCCGTGATCCGAACGACCACGGTAATCCCTTCTCCTCCGGGGAAAACTTCATCATGGTACAAACCGAAGTTAAAGTTGACGCTTAAAATGCACTAGCTTTTAAAAATTTCGAAATTCCACTCTGGACGGATTTCATGCTAGTATTGATCTCGGCGTTATCGCTGTTGGGGGGTTTTCCTTTGAAGCCGCAAACAATGAAACCTTTGACGCTGTAAGCTGGGTCACCGTAGATCAAATATTTCTCGATGAAGCTTCAGATAGTTAAGCAGCTTGCTCTGGTGAGTTATAACAAGTACCTTCCATGGATCCTCAAAAATGGATACAGAGACCGTCAGGTGCGGACACGGCCTGGAAGAGAAGGCAGTGGTCTTGGTGTGATCAAGGTAGCACTGTCTCTGCAGATCCATTCATTCGAATGGAGGCGTTGGCCTCGCGATCGACACTATTGTGTCGTCGCTAAAGCCAAAAGCCGTTTTCATGGCACCGCCAGCCCACCGTATGGCTCGGAAGTAGGATATTAGCTGCGTCTAGACTAACGTAACGGTAATCATGCCAATTTTCATACAGTAATTCAGTTACGTTCATGTAAATTTGGGACGCTGTGCTGCCACCAAACTTTTCCATACTGTCTATGGGAAACTAGAAAAAGATGCAAAGCGCACTCACATTCATTCCTCGCTCACTTGTCGCGATGATCGCGGCCAGCCCGAGAGAAACGACCACTCCGTGATGCCCGCTGCCGCTGCGTCGAACCAAAAGGCGAGCGCTTGCAGCCGACAGCTTGGTGGTGTCGAACCGGAATGAGGGAACGAGCAGAAGCTTAACATTAAGGGGTGCTGACTGCATCACGAGCATCTTGATCGCCTGCCGACAGCACTCTCTGCGCGCAAGAAGCGCCATGACGAGAAGATCGTCGTCGTCGCCATGGTTCCCGTTTAGTGTCAGTAAGAGAAGAAGCTATCAAAATGGTACCTTAGATAACATAGTTCAATGAGAGACCTAGAGTAGAGTATAAGTATAGTCCATTTAGGCCGTGTTCGAAACACCCATGCACTAACGTAAATCATGATTATCTTTAACTTGATCTATTTAACATTGGCAAAAGTACAGCACGTGTGTTTGGTCGCCACAAAAATAAAATGGTTTAATTTCTGTCACTAAATTGGGGTGTCAAACAATACGTACGGCTTGAAAACAAAAGTGCATCTCCGGTGGATTCCAATGAGCCAAGAGACTTGTCATTGTCAACAGATGTGGAAACATTCTCTTTGATGGCCAAAGCGTCCAAAGTGGCACTCAATGTGAGCAGAAGCTCAATAAGGTGGAGGTGTATTGAAGTCGGGTAGGCTGGATGTAGGTTTTGTCGAAAACAGTAATGTGTCACAGGAAGCTAGACGTAGAGGTACTTTGGCTCCATCCTGAGCATTATAGAGTACTGTAGTGCATTGCCGAGTAAACAGAATACAAATAGTTTAAGACAGAAAGAGAA
>MIQA02003714.1:0-15487 GCA_001887855.2 Sclerospora graminicola | reverse complement strand
CTATAATTAGCTAATCATATAAACATGCAGTATAAAACTGATCTAATAATACTCTTATTATTAGATCTCTTCTTAGATATATGCATCAGAATCTGTTTCCAGGGTTGGTTATAAAAACTTATTATCATATATTCAGATTTCAGACAGCAAGTCTGAAATTTAACTGTGATATTGTTACCCCATTACAGTAGATGTACTTCTAGCTTAACTCTCAAATATATGAAAATTGCTCCTCTTTAAGAGCTGACTACACCGACGCTAAGTACGTGGACTACCTACAAGACACTACACTACCCGAACGTCACCGCCTACTACGACCAAGCTAACTTATGTAATGGTACCCATTACAGTTTCGATGACCGATCGCGCTCCGGACATATCAGCTTTGTTACCCCTTTCGGTCTCTTCGAATGGAACCGGATGTCGTTCGGATTGAAGAATGCCCCGCAGATCTATCAGAAGCTGATTGACAATGCTTTCTTTGGATACTTCCAGATTAGTGCCGACCGAAAGATCACCGAGCCGCACGATGTGCTCACAGAAGATGAACCAGACCAGGACCAGAGACAATCAGTCCTGGAAAGGCGATCATATATAGACGATATCTTGGTTACGGCAACGTCATGGTATATTTTATACGACAAGGTCGAACGACGCCTTGACACCTGCGAAAGCTGGAATCTATCAATCGGTGTGGTCAAGAGCTTCTGGGGTCAGCCCAAGGTCGCTTATCTTGGTGATAATGTGTCGATTCAAGGTTTGGAGGCAAATCCGAAGGATTTGGGTGCACTTTGTAACCTACCTATTCCCCGATCACTAAAGGCTATGTGTCTTTTCTCGGATCCCTGAAATATTTTAGCCGGTTTATCGAAGGTTTTTCGATATACGCTGCTATGTTATACGAATTAAAGAAGTTAATTATCACAGGCTACGAGAACGTGACCAATTGGAAAAATCACTGAATGAGACCAGTCACGAAGTTGAAATGAACGAAGCCGATCTCAAAACCGGTTCTCTGATCAACCGAACCGTGTCTGGATCGGAAGGTCATATGGAACGATTTATGGTAGCTTTCAGTATGCTGATGGCGAAGATGGTTCTGACCCCGATACTGAAACATTTCGATCCGGGAAGATTTTATATGCAAGTAAGTGAGCAATATCAGCCGAATTGGGCCAAGATCACGATGAAGTATATTGTCCAGTGACGTTTACAAGCCGGACGTTGAAACCGAATGAGGTTAACTATGGCATGGTGGATAAAGAAGTGGTGACACTCTTACGCATATTGGATGTCTGTTATTCTATGCTGGTGACCAGACAGATTAAGGTACTTTCTAGACGGTCCACCCTAGCTTGGTTATTGTCTTCGACCGGAATTGATGGAAGGCTGGGGCGATGGTCAGCGTTATTATCGCAGTGGACTTTAGAAATCATCAAATGTACCAAGGGGGAAGAAGAAATTCTCGGTACCTTTGCAGCCAGTATTACCCCCCGGTCAGAAGTTGACGAATCCCTGATCGAGGTTGCTCCTCGGAAGCAACCACAAGCATCGATCATCATACCCCCACCGGTCGTGGGCTCGGATGAGGATTTAATCGCCATAAGTTTTGACGGATCAGCGAGCGTAAAGAAAGGTATCGGGGCGTATAGTGCGTTGTTGTGAAAATTACCGGAGTGGACTATCATATCTGCTGGTTCAGATTATATTCAGGTATTACAGTCAAAGAAGCCGAGTACCGTGGTTTTTTGCTAGGTTTGGATCGCATTCAAGAACAAAAGAAAGGATGATCATATGTGGAGATTCAAATTTGGTGATCCGGCAAATCACCGAGGAGCTCGATTGTAAGGCACCGCGTCTGAAGTTGCTGAATGATCGTTTTATGACAATCCTACGAGGATAGCCGGATCATGACCCCTTTCACATGAAACGCGACTGGAGCAGAGGTGCTGACCATCTTGCCACAATAGCCATGCGTGATCAACCGGATCGATGATCACGGACAACGCAGTGTTAGAGGAGTTGATCGAGATCAACAGCTTACCCGAGCTGGTTCACTCGGAAGATAAAGGAAAATCAGCACAAATATCGATCATGACGAGATCACGTACCAGACGCACCTCACAGGACGGTTTCTCGAGAATGGTTGATGGAAGAAATAGTTCAGAAGCTGCGGATCAAGAGGATCCTCAAAGCTCAAGATGAAGAAAAGTGGATTGTGGATCTAAAAGCTTTTTTGAGTGGTGATGTAATGGGGTGCCATTACATAAGTGATATTGAAGTAGAAATATCACAGTTCAATTTCAGACTTAATGTCTGAAATGTGAATATTGGATTATAAGTTGTTATAATCCACTTTGAGAACAGATTCTGATATCATTATCGAATCTAACAAGTAATCTAATGATAGAGATATCATTAGATCAGTTTTATACTACATGTTACTATGATTAGTCTAGGTCTAATTATACTAGTTAGCTCTTAACCATTCATAAATATATTCACTCTTAAACTTACCTTCTAGTACTCACGTGCCTTAGGTATATATATTAATATATATTTACTTGATCGAATATTTAATATACTAATTAGTTTGTATTTAAGTTTATCTAAGGTAAACTAAGGAGGACCAAATTTCATTTGGTCCTACACAATTTGCACGCTTCCTCACTGCAATCTTACAGTGTAAGCCGCGTAACAGTAGCCCTGTTACACCTGGTAGCACTTTGTGGTCCGTCCAAACGACCACTGTTGACGCGTTTCGCTAGTTACATAGCGGAACGAAGGTTTAAGAGCCGCTGGCTGTCATGGCAACAGCCAGTGAACGTGAGCGTGAGCGTCAGCTCGCGTAAATTTAGTTAGGGAAAACTTCCCTAACTGCTGTGACCACAGTGACCGAGATGATTCTAGGGCCCGAAACCATCACTCTCCTCCGTTGTAAAACCTCGGAGGATGCTTTAGAAACGGTTTTCCGTTTCAAGATAATGTATGTCGACCCTCAGGTGCGCAATGCAATATTGCGCTCCCAAACGGCGGCGGCAACACCAGTGCCCGCACCTAGTGCGAGCGTTGAAGTAGTAAAGGCGCGGATTCCGCCCTATACTGGTGAAGGGGGTGAACCCCTTCGTAGGTGGTTCGCAGAGGTGGAAGATGCCCTCTCTGCGCAAAAGATTGTGGACCCGCGTTCACAATCTTATTTCGCCACCACATGCCTAGGCGGTCGCGCCAGGGCATGGGCGATGAGCCGCAGATCCACTGATGGATCTGCGTTCCTGACGTATCAGGATTTAAAAGCTGAGCTGAAGCTCAGCTTCGAAGCTCCAGAAATGGAGCTTAGCTGCCGTGAAGAGTTTATGGAACTCAGGCAGGGCAAGCTGAGCCTACATGCGTACGCTCAGAAAATACAATATTTGTTATCAAATATTGTATACGAGCCGGTGCCCCCTGCCATGCAGGTCACTGGCTTCATGAAGGGACTGAATGACGGTCCCATCAAACAGAGTCTTTATCGGGTTCCCCCAAAGACTCTGAGGGATGCTATTGACCAAAGCATCCGGGAGGAATTCAGCATGCGTCAATCAGCAGCGCATGCTGGGGTTAGTCGAAAAGCGCAAGCGCCTTTCGACTTTAACATGCCGCCAATGCAGCATGTTAATACCAATAACAACTTCCAATCGAGACGAAGTTCACACTTCGTTCCGAGACACCAACACCCGCGCCAGGGCGCGGGCGGAGGAGGTCCAGAACCTATGGACCTATCGGTTGCAGTTGCCTCGACTCCGAGGCAACCGAAGAACAAGAAGTTCCTTCGCTGCAATAGATGCGCGAAGATGGGCCATTACGCCCATGAATGTATGGCGCCGCGTCCGGCGCCACGCAGTCAGCGGACTGGACAGTCCGCTGGTAAGCGACATCAACAGGGGCAACCCTCTGTTGATGCAAAAAACGTCAACAACCAGTAGGGGCGGGGTGCCCTACTGGACGGGTTATCTCACATGCCGACATCGGGCATGTGAGGATAATAGCCTCAGACGGGACTATGTCCTGTCAACGTGTGCAGGGTGAAGAGAAACCTCTCATCACCCTGGAAGTTAAGCCGCATGGAAACGATGTCCCCATGCGTGCTCTGTTTGACACAGGAGCGTCAAACAATTTCGTTAGAACTGAGGTTCTAACGTCGTTGAACTTCGTGGAGATTGAATCTCCACGAAGCATGTTGTCAGTCCGGTTAGCAACAGGTGCAACCGTGACTATACCAAAGCGTGTAATTCGCACACGCCTCGAGTTAGACGAACTGTCGTTCGAGGACGAATACATCGTCCTCGATCTTGACGACAAGTTCGATGTTATCTTTGGCATCCCTTGGATGTCCAAGCATCAACCAACGATCGACTGGGTTAACCTGTCGATCGACTGCGGCGGTCTCACAGGATCTGATCACCCTGTGAGTAATCCGGCTGTATCTAATGATACAACCGCAGAGTCAGACAGTCTGGTGGGTAGCGATGGCACCACCAGATCTGATCCGACTAGGTCAGCGGATGGTACACCCGCTGACCAAAGTCCAGAGGGACTTACACACGCAACGGACGAGTCTTTGCGTGTCAGTAATGTGTGCAACACGGGTGGAAAACACTCCCGTGTTGAAGTTACTACTACGACCGATGACGGTCGTGGTAGAGAGAATATACACACGGTGGGAAACACCCACCGTGAAAAGAATGAAACCGTCACGGAAGCAAATGACTTCCGTGTCGAAAATATAGAACTCACGACTGAGAGCAGTCGTGAGTGCACGAGCACCATGGTAGACAGTGGTCACCATGAAGAGAAGGCCTTGTGCACGAGTGATGATCACCGTGCAACAGATCAGACGAGTGCGTCTGATCTCGCAGCTGTGTCCGTCGAGACGATCAACGTCTTGACGCAGACAGAGACCGGATTAGCTACCCAGTCTCTAACACTTGACAACCCTCCGAACATAAGTTCAGAGGTAATGGCCCTTCCAGCCTTGATCTGGAAGAAGTTCGTAAAGATTTTGCGCAATGATCAGATCGGCCAGATCTGCGTCATTGTCGCAACAGACGATGTTGTGGATATTCGTGAACGAATATCAGCTTTACAATTAGAAGGCATTGGGAACGAACCCGTTCCCAATGAAAAGATCAAAGTTCAGCGCTTTGAAGCGCAGAGCTGGGAGTCGCTTAAGGCGACTTCCCCGTACTACGAGGTACTTTGGGAATACGCTGACGTATTCCCGGAAGAAGTACCTTGCGAGCTCCCTAAGGATAAGGGAACTAGGCACGAAGTACTGTGTCACGCGGCAATGGCCATTGCCGCGTGACCAAGTTAAAGCAATCGACGAGTTCTTTGAAACTCGTCGCAAGGCGGGACATGTGCGGGAGTCGACCTCACCGCACTCCAGTCCCACCTTTTGCGTAAAAAAATCCACCGGTGGGTGGAGGATCGTTCATGCTTTCAATAAGCTGAACGCAGCCACGGTACCGGCGCAGACGCCGATACCACGGAAGGATGTCATCATAGATGGCATGAGCGGGAGCACCGTGTTCAGTGCTCTCGATTTGAGGGATGGTTTCTACCAAATCCTCATGCGTGAGAAGGATATCCCTCTCACGGCTGTAAGCACCCCAAGCGGTATGCTTTGGGAATGGCTTGTTATGCCGCAGGGGCTTCGAAATGCCCCTGCCACTATCAATAGATGCGTCACGCATCTATTGCGCCCGGTGCGAGAATTCGCACCGAGCTACTTTGACGACGTGTTCATCCATAGTAAGGCTGAACATGGTAAGACTGATGTAGATGTTCATAAAGAACATCTACGTCAGGTGTTAGAGCTTGTGCGCAAGCACAAGCTCTATGCAAATTTGAAGAAGTGCACCTTTGGTGCACCTGAGATACCCGTTCTTGGCTGCTTTGTAGGCAAGAACGGAGTGCGCCCCGATCCAGAAAAGATCAGGGTGATCGTTGAATGGCCTACGCCAAACAACGTCAAGGAACTTCGAAAGTTCCTTGGATTGGCGACATACTTGCACAAATATTCGTGCAATTATGCCGGTTTAATCCGACCTCTTTCTCAATTACTTAAGAAAGATGTCGAATGGCACTGGGATACCCAGTGCCAAGATGCATTTGATGCAGTCAAGCGGAGCTTGACTGAAGCTCCCGTCTTGGCAATAGCCGATAACGAGCGACCGTTTCACGTCGTTTGCGACGCGAGCGATTTCGCCATCGGCTGCGCCTTGATGCAGCGCGATCACGATGATCGTGATCGCGTGATTTTTTATCAATCGCGTCAGTTGCGCCCAGCTGAGCGCAACTATCCAGTGCATGACAAGGAACTCCTTGCCATGAAATATGCACTGGCAATGTTTCGGATCTATCTCTTAGGAGATAGACGGTTTGTGGTTTACACGGACCATGCGTCGTTACGCACGGCCGTGAATTCACCACACATCTCTCAAAGAATGGCACGTTGGCTGTCATTCTTTGCTGAATACAACTTCACGGTTGAATACAAACCGGGAAAGTTGAATGTGATAGCGGATGCGCTATCACGACGCGCCGATTACGTGACGAAACCGTCTGTAACGGAGGCAACCAGTGCAAACGCAATATGTTGCACTGCTCTGTCGTCGTCACTCGTACGACAGGTACGTCAAGCGTACGAAACAGACGAGGAAACTCGTCTGCTGATTGATTACCTAAGTGATCAATCTGATCGGAAGCGCAAGGAACTTCCAGAGTTCCTTCGCGCTTGCGTGCATCGTTATCGATTGCACGATGGTCTGTTGCTTTATAGCACAGACCAAGATGATGTAAGTCGCATCGTCGTGCCAAACGACGATGATCTGAAACATCAAATTTTGTTTGAGTACCATGATGCACCGATTTCGGGGCATCAAGGTCGAGAGAAGACGTATGCTTCTCTCGCACGCGATTTCTACTGGCGTATCCAGTATAAATGGGTACGCAAGTACGTACGCGCTTGCGAGATATTCCAGCGCGTCAAGCCTGCGCATTCTGCGCAGGCTCTCTCCAATCTCTGCCGGTCCCGACAGTGTGTTGGAAGTCCATTTCCATGGACTTTATCTTTGGTCTTTCGGCTGATCACAGTCGGAAGATAGGTATAGTGGTCTTTGTAGACCACTTCAGCAAGTTGGTTCATCTTGCTGCAGTGTCAGCGAATGTCACCGCTGCGCAAACGGCGCGGATATTCGTTGACACGGTATTCCGTTTACACGGAATGCCGGAAAACATAGTCTCGGATCGTGATCCGAGATTCACAGGACGTTTCTGGCTAGAAACGTTCTTTTTGTTGGGCACGTAGTTGAAGATGTCAACTGCGGACCATCCGGAAACGGATGGGCAGAGTGAACGCTTTAGCCGCGTTCTCGGCGACATGCTGCGTTCATACGCGCATGCCTTCGAGCAGTGGAGTGACTATTTGCCACTCACTGAGTTTGCAATTAATAACTCGGTGCATGCTTCTACTAAGCATACACCGTTCTACGTGAATGCCTTAAGGCATCCACGAACCCCGGCTTTACTTGGCGGTACGCCAAATCTAAGTGGGGGAGGGACCCGCTCAAATTTTGAGCGAGTCGATGCGCAAGTTGCAGTTGCAACTTGCGAAGAAACTGATGATTCTTCTACTGTTACCACAGAAGAAACTCAAGCAGCTTCAGAAACTGAAGCTTCTTATGCGGAATATGTGTCTGCAGCAATGGCTGCAGACAATGAAAACAACCCATCTACTGCTAATAAAGCAGTAGATGAATTCGTATTACAGCGCCAAGCTGTAATACGCTATGTAAAAGATGCACTTGCTTCCGCTTTTGACAAGCAGAAGCAAAATGCAGATAAAAATGGAAGGAAAAACACAAATTCCTTTCAAAAAGGTGAATTAGTTATGTTATCTACAACTAATCTGCCTACACATGCAATCAGCAACTTCCCTACACGAAAGTTGTTGCCTAAGTTCATTGGACCCTTTAAGGTCCAAAGTGTTAAGGGGAATGCCTACACTTTAGACATTCCCGCGGCCATGCGCCTTCACCCAACGTTTTACGTTGGGAGGCTCAAGCCGTACCGATCGTCTACGTCTTCGGACGAGACGCATCGCCACGGCGAATGCCGTGCTTCTTCAAGTCTCCCAAGAGAGACTTGTAATCGGTCTCCAACCGATTGTGAGAAGTCTGGAGAGTTTCCATCTCCGACTTTAGTCGATCAATCTCGACCAGCAGAAGATCATTCTTCTGCTGCATCACGAGATGCGCGTTCAGAATGTCGCGAATCTCGTCTCGATGAGAACGATAAGTTTTCATCGAGTGGCACATGTCTTCGCTCAAGGCGTTACAGTACCTCTCGAGCTTGCGGAGCTGGTAACCATGCTCCGCAACAACAACGCCGAGGGAATTACCAACCCCCGCCGCCCCAGATTGATAATCAGGGGAACAAGCGTTACATTCTCGAGCGCTTACTATCGAAGCACTCAGTTCCCTATAAGAAGGGGTAGCGTACCGAGTACCTAGTACGCTGGATGGGATATTCCCAGGAGTTTGACTCTTGGGAGCCGATTGAGGTGCTAAGGGCGGATACCCCTGACCTCCTGCAGGAGTTTGAGAAGGAATCTTCTCCTCAAACTCAAAAGAAGCGTCAACACTAGGTGTTGATGCTGGCGGCACATCAACACTAGGTGTTGATGGCTGCAAAACATCGGTACTAGGTGCCGATGCTTTAAGAGCATCAATGAGGCTCTTGACACTAGCGGGTACTAAGAAACCTCGGTACCCTCTTAGATCCTTATCAGTAAGACGAGGAGCTCCCGCGGGACAGCACGGGCACTTTATTGTAGAAGGAACTCCGCAAGAGAGTCCTTCTCTGATACAAGTAAAAGGGATAAACTCCATTTTACCTGAGCGTGATGCTTTAAGAAGCGCTCGCGGTTTACGTGAATTTTGCTCACGTAATCGTCGGGACCTTTGTTGTAATTTTCAACAAAGGCGTTCCAACTTTGAGTAAGGGCGTCTTTATCGTCCCTATTCTTGCGCGACCCTTTCCGGTTCGTGTAATAACGAGCCTGATAGAAAAGGTCGATGAAGTACCGACGTCTATCGTCGGTGCTGCGATCAAAATGATGATTGCGAAGGTCTTCGCAATCATCAAGGGCGTTGATGTCAGACAACGGATATTGACAATCGCGCTTGGTGTGCCCACCACTTCTGGGCGCAAGCGTCCATGCCGGGGTCCAAAACCCCACTTTGTACGGAACATGGCGTTCCGTACAACATGGTGATTCAGAGCGTAAGCCGCTTCTGCGCGTTGTTTCTTGGCAGGTGGAGCACCACCTGCACCTCAAAGTCGTCTTCGCTTCGACCAAGCGAATGACGAGGGCCAGGAGGGCTTTACGCTCCTTATACCGCCGTATGACGGAGTTGTCGCTGTCGTAATCGACGGCGTCCGACTCCACTTCGCCATCACTTAATGGCGAAGCAATTCTAGCGGGCTTAAGCTCGCTAGAATCGTTGGCAGGGACGGTGTCGTCCTCGCCCTCTTCGGAATCAGATGACTCTCCGAAGATGTCGTTAGGCTTCTTCTTAGCCACCCACTTACGGCAGGTGGAGGCATGGAAGATGTTGCATTCGCGACATCTTCCCGCCCTCTCTTAGACACTGCTTCCGCAGCGTCTACTACGAGAGACAATGGGTCTCTCGGCTTCGTCTTTCTCTTCGACGCTACATTAGTAACGTCGGCATTCGATGACACCTCTGCACGTGATGCAGAGATGGGAGCTGCTTTAGCAGTATCGGCAGCGCCCTTAAGAGCGCCGCTGCGTTTGTTGACCATTTGTTCTTCTGGTCAAAAATGAGTTATAACAGAATATCGTCATGACCAACAAGTGCCACCATTCGATTGGCAAATATTACATTATATTATTGGCCAACCAGCTTGAGTGGGGGGTGATGTAATGGGGTGCCATTACATAAGTGATATTTAAGTAGAAATATCACAGTTCAATTTCAGACTTAATGTCTGAAATGTGAATATTGGATTATAAGTTGTTATAATCCACCTTGAGAACAGATTCTGATATAATTATCGAATCTAACAAGTAATCTAATGATAAAGATATCATTCAGACCAGCTTTATACTACATGTTTGTATGATTAGTTTAGATTTAATTATAGTTATTAACTCTAAACCACTCATAATATATTCACTCTTAAACTTACCTTCTTCCTGACACGTAGCCTTAAGTTATATATATTTACTATATATATACACTTAAGAGATTAATTAATAAATTAATTAGTCTTTACTTATAGTTTATCTAAGGTAAACTAAGGAGGACCAAATTTACATTTGGTCCTACTCAATTGCACGCTTCCTCACTGCAATTTCACAGTGTAAGCAGTGTAACAGTTACCCTGTTACATATAAGGTCCTACTGCTTAAGGACCGAGTCGTAACTACTCCCCGGCACGTCACGCAGATTGAGACGCTGGACGAAGCCGCAGAAAAAGACGTCCCAATGAGTCACGATTCAAGAATTCGCACCAGAGCCAAAGAAACCCCCTGAACGCATCGAAAACCCTGGAAAGGGTGCCCCAAGAAAATCCGGTCGTAAGGTCAAGAAGACCCCTAAAGCGTCGGCACTCTCAATGCAAAGGTTGAAGGAGACAAAGAGGCAGACGGGCCCGGAAAACGCTCCGGAAGGAGAAATTGAAGAGAGCTCACCAGATGAGCTAGGATCAAATACGGTTTTCACTGGAGATGTACATGAAGGCGATAAAAACCTGCTGTGTGCGTTTGCGGTTACAGAGTCGAGTCTCCAAAAGAACTGTGTTGTAACGTCGGAACCTGACCCGACTAGCCTTTCTGAGGCCCACAAGGGATACTTATCAAGCGAGTGGAAAGCAGCCGAAGTCGCAGAGCTTCAAGCGCTCGAAGAATTGGGCATGTGGAAAATAATTCGAAATTTGGATGAAAAGAAGTCTTTACCCACAAAATGGGTATATAAGACAAAGTTAAAGGCTGATGGTACTGTTGAGCGCCGCAAGGCTAGGCTCGTGGCACGAGGTGACCGCCAGATTTTCGGAGAGGACTATTTCATTACGTTCTCAACCGTAATGGAGCTTAACAACATGAAGATAATTATAATTATGGCAATTATCTGGAAAGTGCCTGCGTGGCACGGTGATGTAGAACGAAATTTATACGGATTGAAACAATTTGGGCGTCTCTGATATGAATTACTACGAGACACCCTAGTGGAAATGAAATTCATGCAGTGTCTCACGGACACCTGCATAGTTGTTCGAAATAATGGCCGTGGTTCTGTGTTGGTGGGAGTATACGTCGACGACCTACTAGTAACTGCTACCGATGAAAAACTTTTGGATAAATTTTTCGATGAAATGAGCGTATTGGAGTTGAAAGACCTTAAAAGGGTCGACGTTTTTTGGGTATGCGGATCGGAGGAGATCCGGTAAGTGGATATTGGATTGACCAAGAAGTTGCGATCGACGAGATGCTGAAAAGCATGGTCTGAAGGACGCAAACACAGTAAGAAATCCCGGTATGGAAGAGGAAATTTTAGACAATTTGAATTCTCGTTTAACGATGGTAAAAGACGGAAAGAACCCTACAATTAGGGATTTCCAGTCACTCGTTGGAAATTTGCTTTGGATATCTCGATGTTCTCGTCCGGATCTCGCGTTCGCAATGCATAAGGTGACTAGGAGCACGCATGCGCCAACAATTCTTGATTACAAGATGGCGAAGCGTATAGAGAGGTACTTGAAGGGTACGAAGGCATTGAAATTACGTTTGAAACATGACAGTGGAGAGACTCTGCCTATGCGCATAGTCAGCTATAGCGATGCCGATTTTGCCGCTGACAAAATTGACAGGAAGAGCATTAGTGCGAATGTTGTTTTCGTGAATGGTATCGTAGCTGGCTAGAATTGTAAGAAGCAGGGAGCGGTTCGACCGCCTAAGCAAAGTTTGTGGCTGCTGCAGTAGGCGGCAAGCCAGAACTTGGGATCAGAGAATTGTTTAGGGAGGTCGACCGCCGAAGCAGAGTTTGTGGCTGCTGCAGTAGGCGGCAAGCCAGAACTTGGGATTAGAGAATTGTTTGGTGAGATTAGATTGAATTCACGAGCGCCGATTGTCTTGAAGATGGACAATCAGGCTTTATAAAACAATTGTTAAACAAGGCCAGTGCTGCAAGCACTAAGCATGTTGACGTGAAACTTAAGTTCATCAAGGGTTATACAAGAAAAGGAAGGATGAGGCCGGAGCACATTTCAAGTGCAGACATGGTGGCCGACCTCTTGACTAAAACATTGAGTGCGGCGAGGATTGAAGAGCTGCGAAACCAAATTGGTTTGGTCTAAGTTTGAATTTTCTCTATTGGTTGCTTTCGAATGGAGGTCGAACTGGTTGCTTTCGTTGTGCAGGATGATATGGAGTGCTACTATATACCTGTACGAATGCACAAAAATGCATGTCGATGCATGGAGATCCCGAAGGTTTTGGAAGGAGAGTTGGAATTTAAAGGCATTTTTAATGAAATGAAATTCCATGTTATGCAAAACTACGTGGACCACTGTATGTGAAGTTTAGGTGATAAAGTACGATTTGAACTTAATAACTTAAATATAAGCTTATATTACTTTTTCCTTTTCGGCGCCTTTATAATCACCCCCATACAGTAAAACCCATGATAGATTCGAGCAGCCAATAGAGAACAAAACATGATCAAAAGTTGTTTTTCAAGAACGATTAATTCATAGGTAAGCACCTCCGATTTTTGTTAACGGTAATTTCACATTCCATATCGCTATTGACGTAACGCGCACAAATTTATTCTTGTTTGCGTCAACGGAGACTTATACTACTGTAGCATTTGTAACCCTGCATATACTCAAGTACTTTAGAAATTATCTCTTGAATTTTGCAATAGATATCATTAAAGATGCAGCAGGTGCCACCAAAGCTAAATCTCCCTGTACGATTTTACAGAGGGCTATATATTTCACGGTAACTAAACAAACTTTCAAAATACCGTGATGACGATCGTCCATCGACGGATTTTTTTATCACAAAATTTCTTGGAAGCGTGCGGCACGAAACATTCCAGTGCGATGCAACAACGACTTCTACAAGCAAGTCAACCGGTTTTACAGCGGAAACAATTCGCCAGCTCTAGAGTAGGAAGCGCCTGCACAACGAGAACACAAGCGGCTCAAAATGCACGAAATAGTCGGCTCCGAAAGGAAATAAATGGGTCAATCGGCATTTTCGATAAAAAGCAAAGCAACCGACGACTCCAGTGATCTAATCAAGTAAATGGTAAAATAAAGACATCTTCTGTTGAATTTCAATGTGTTCACAATGATAGTTGACGTGGAAAAGCTAAAGAGATAACGGTGGGCTTCTGTGGAGTTTTGTATACTTTTTTGACGGCACACTGTACCATTTTCGAACCTATCATGGGTTTTACTGTATATTGGGGGTGGTCCACAGTGCGTGTCTATAGCTTACAGCTAAGTACGCATAACCAAGCGGATAAACGAAAGTGTGTTGGTAGTTTCTAGCCGGACTATAAACACTCGGTGCCAGTTCCTAATTTGCTACTTCAACCTCACACCGTTGAACCAAATAGGACTAAATCGAATCAAGTCACTAAGTGAACGAATCATCACGATGGAAGACCCAGGGCCAGGGGACGGTCCCCCACCGGACTCCGTGGCTCAACGAGGGTCACATGGGTCAATACCGGGGAGAGAAGAGGCGAAGTCTCCGATAGAAGAGATCGTGCCGGACTCCCAGGAGTCGGTCGAGGTTCCCCAGCCGGAGTTGGAACCACAACCGGTATTTACAGCAGTATTACCGAAAAGAATCCAGGGAACTAATTCAGGTAGTACTACAGTATCGACTGTGGTACCACCTACAAAAAAGGACAAAGGTATTACGCAGAGCGAAGTAACGGAGGCACACACCGAGAATCGGCAGACAGTGGACCGAAGTGTGACTCATCAGCAGAGCTCAGTAGTAAACAAATCACCAAATCCTCAAGGGAACAGTCCTAACAAAGGCGATCAGTCCACACTTCATACTAAGGAAGCTGAAACATTGCCTGCAAATTCTACCACAACCCATAACGGAAAAATGCCATACCCAACCTTACTGAGGTAGTTTCACCAGCGTCGTCCCCAGTTGACCAGATGATACGCCAGTTGACCAGATGATACGCGCCCTGGCAAATGGGATAAAAGAGGCCTCACAGTCACACCCCCGAGTCCAAGCATGGGGAGACCTGATGGAAGAAATCTATCATAAGATTCACATTAAAGTGAAGGGGCCAGCATCAAGTCTATCTCCTTGCCCGAAAAGACTACCGCAGCTGAAACCTAAAGTAACCGAGAGACTTCTTGATCTCTTTGAAATGATTGTTATTAAAAACAATAAGGATTGGTCACTATGGAAGCAACGTGTCATAGGAGCATCACTAAATGCGCAGAAATCCAGCCTCAAATTTGAAACTATACTATGGAAAATACTAGGGCAGGAAAACGTTAAAAGTGCAACTCCACTGGCCACACCTCTTACGGATTGGGCCCAGAAGATATCTGGAGGAAAATCAAAACCTAACACCCAGGAGACCGTGCAGAAACCGTTTCTCTTCAAAACATCTGTCTATTCAAGTACAGAAATTGAGGAACTGCGAAAAATCTGTGAACAGGATTATGGGAAAAATGTACCACAAAAATGCAGAGAGGGAACTAAATCGGAATGGATAATAGTCCAAGGCTTGTTGAAGGCAACATATTAGTGCGACAATTGCCACAATTTATTAAGCGCATGATAGCAGATGAGGTTGGTTCAAACAATCCGGGCACAAGTGAAAGGCTGTCTAATATTAGATCTCCAAGGGGAAAGTCAAAAAAGGAAGCATTTTTAAACACACGAAGCATACAGGAAAGTATTGCCACGGCGGCCATGGCGAGAGGCTCAGGGTCAAAGGAGCTATGGGCAATGATAGCTCAAGTGAAAACGATTAGCTACAATGCAGCGAAACACGCACTATATTTTCATTTTTTTACACGTGACATTGCAGAAAAATTTGATGGAATCTAGGTCCCATTTCACCGGATGGATCACATCATTAAAAACATACATTATAAAAACTCAGACAAAAAGGAAGTGCATGGAATCAGCAGGTGGATACTAACGGAGAAAGGTTTGGTCATCAAGGGAACTATACCTGTATACTCAAGAATATAACCAGATCGATAGATCTGGTTAAATTTTATGCGATGTTACATAAAATTTTAAAAGTGGAGTTTCAGGTGGAAGATCTCGATAAATGTGGACCCTTTTCGACGACCTCCACGGAATGGGAACTAACTTTTTTCACCGAATCGTGTCCACCAGCGTTGCAGGGAGTACTGCGTATTG
>MIQA02003707.1:0-24335 GCA_001887855.2 Sclerospora graminicola | reverse complement strand
CAGGGCGGTTACCATATATGATGAAGTTGAAGGGCAACCAGATGCAGGGCATCCAGACGCAGGGCGTCTACCGCAGGGCGGTTACCATATATGATGAAGTTGCAGGGCAACCAGATGCAGGGCATCTAGACGCAGGGCGGTTACACATATGAACATAACGATGCAGAGCATCTAGACGCAGGGCGTCTATCGCGGGGCGTCTATAGCAGGGCGGTTATGAAGTTATTGGGATGCAGAGCACCCAGACGCAGGGCGTCTACCGCGGGGCGGTTATAAAGTTAAAGGCGACTTCAACTTCAACATATATATCTAGATATTTGTATATGCATATTATATTCATGTCTAACTAATATAAAATAGGGCGTGCAAGGTGAGGTGTCAGTTGACATTCTCACGGGTGGAGCGCAGGGCGCAACACACTTTACCTTGAGTCCCCGGGGCCATTCAGGCACCGACCGTAACGGGGTTAATACTTTCACTGCATACAGAATAAACTGTAGAAGTGCATAGTAATAGCAAGTAACTCTGCTTTACTATTAGTATTAGTATTAGTATTACTATTACTACTTAAGTACTATTAAGTACTTATACATCGGAGTCACTAAAGTGACATGGACACAATGAATGACAAAACCCAACAGGCTATGAGCCCAAAACCCGGTGATGCTGATTGGCCAGAAACGCGGGTCAGACCCGAACCCAGAGAACAACCCGGAGAAGAAAAAGAAGAAAAAGAAAACATAACTGGATCCACCCCATTCGACATAGTTGCTTTCCGGAGACAAGAAGAAAGTGGCTACAAGCCAAAGAAGGACATATCGACCGCCTACGCCAAGTATCAAGCTACACATCAACCAACCGAAGAGGAAGAAATGGTAATCAAGGATACGAGCCGTGATATTCGCGTACCGGAGCTGACGGGAGCCGATGATTGCGCGATTTGGAAACTCAAGATAAGGGCGAAGTTTGCCGCGCAAGGGATGTCAGCGCTTGTCGAAGGCAGAGAGAGGTTTGAAGACCTAAGGAGCAGTAATCCTGAGCGATGCTGGGACATACACAATGCGATCGAGACAGGACAGGCGCATCTGCTGTACAATGCGATACTAGCCGAAGTAGATGGGATGCCGCCGCGAAACAAGCTTGACGTTTTACAAGAAATGCTGAGTACGGAGTTGCGGAACAACCAACGTATGGAAGATTACATAAACGACATGGTGAAGCTCGCAGTGGAACTAGAGAAAGCTGGTGGCCCGATATCGGATGAGAAGTTTGGTGAAATACTACTTACAAGAGCAGCGAGTGTGTATCCTGAATTGGGTAACGAATACTCAAGAATGAAGGCGCTGACTCCTGGCGCAGAATTGACGCTGGCTCAAGTTAGAAATCGACTGTTTCAAGCGGAAAGGATGCATGACTACACTGGTCAACGACGTGACGGAGCGCGCGGAGTCGCATTACAAGTAACCAACGTTGAGGCACGCAGGGCGGGCCATGGACCAAGCATGAGAAGCACAAATATTAATGAAGCGATAAGGCGAAGCCACTGCCGCGTATGCAATGAACGCGGACACTGGGCACGTGACTGCACTAATGGAAGACGTGTTGAAGCGCAAGGGCAAAGAGGGCGCTCACGTTTTAGAAGCAGAACTATAAGTCGAAGCCGTGGCATAAACCACAGAGGTGGTCGTGGTAATGGTCGACAAAGAAATGAAGGTCGTGGAAACAACCATTCAAGATATGAACCACGCGCCAATAGTCGTCCAAGACAAGAAGGACGAGGAAACAGCCAGTCAAACCATGGAAGACAACAGGACTTTGTACTCATGGTTACGACCGATGTGGAAGAAACACCAAAAGACATCATCGAGTGGAAGCTAGACTGTGGAAGCCAAGTACATCTATGTGGCGTACGTGATTGTTTTACTCACCTTCAAGAGGTTGAAGGAAGACAGCTAGTGATGATGAATGGTTCGCATGCCACCGTAAAAAAAAGAGAAAGGAAGTGTGGTGATCATGATGCAAGATGGCAACACATGGAAACGATGCATTTTGCAGAACGTATGGTATGTGCCAGGGGCACGAGTCAACTTGATATCGCTGGACCTAATGCAAGAGCGAGGCTTTCGAATGCTAATCTCGCGCAACCAGAGGGTATGCTGCTTGAAGAGAGAACGGAGCAGGGACTCCGTGGCATTCAAGATAAGATTCATGAAGATGGCGGGTATCTACCGCATGTTCTCCCCTCATCCTGCCTGTATACCAATGGGAACGTATGGTGTTACGACAACCATTGAAGAAACTAAGAGTGCAAGCAAGAAAGCAAGGAAGGCAGAGGCTAACATGGAGACGTGGCATCGTCGTTACAACCATGTGGGGATGGAGCTACTTTGAAGTGTCGAAAATAAGACAAATGCATTATCCATCCAAAACTAAGAAAGCCGAAAGACCACTGCAACGGCTACACATGGATGTGGATACAATTGAAGAGAAGAGTGCAATATGTGGAAGCAGATATTTCCTGCTTATTGTGGATGAATACTCACGTTACAAGTGGACGTTCCTACTCGACAAGAAGTCAAGTGCAGTAAACAACATCAAGAAACTAGTCACAAGGTTGAACACAGAGTTCAAACACAAGAGAAGAGTTGTACAAGAACTGTTTGCTGATCAAGGAACAGAGCTGATTAATTCGGATTTACAAGAGTATTGCTGTCAAAGAGGGATCAAGACACAGACCACAAACGGATACAGCCCACAAGAAAATGGTGTGGCAGAGCGATGGAATGGTGTCATCGTTACAACAATAAGGACCCTACTCGAGACGACACATATACTCTATGGGGTGAGTGCCTTCTACATGTAGTGGATACATGGAATGTCACAGTATCGAAGACAATTGGAGATCACACACCACATGAGCTATTGTATGAAGAACGCCCAGATGTATCACATCTAAGGACCTGGGGCTGCGTGGTGTTCGTCTACATACCGGATGGAAGACGAAAACAAAAAGAGAAGCTGAGAACCAGGACAAGGACAGGGATCCTGCTGGGATACTCATCAAGTACAAAAGGGTACAAGTTCATGGATATCAGAACGGGTGCTATTGGAACAGCAAGACAAGACAACATACGATTCAAAGAAGATTATACAATACAGTCGAAGTACATGGAGATACTTCTTGACAATGCCTATGGTGATGAAGCTAGACAGCTGCCATCTGAACCTCCGTTCGTAAAATTGCGGAAAGACATGAGAAGTCTTGAGTTTGCCGAAGACAATCCAGTGGCAACAAGACAGGATACCAGCCTAGAACCGGTTGAAGTGTACATCGAAGGTCAGGGGGAGTTGGAGTCCACAACGAAGAATGTACAAGACATACGACCTACAAGAAAAAGGAGGCCTAATTAAAAGTACAAGGACTATGTGCAAGTGTATCATGTGATATCCAAGAAGGCAAGGAAGCAGAAGCTAGCGCAGGGCGCATATAAGGGCTACGTGAAACAGCCAAAAGACAAGCTTCTTGCAGATGAGATCAAGGTACCACAGACCTACAAGCAGGCTATTGCTGATGAGCAGTACGCAGACTACTGGCTAGCTGCTATGCATGAAGAGATGGCATCATTGAAGAAACATGATGTGTGGATATTAGTACCGCGAAGGACGAAGTGCAAGGACCACAATGTTATCACGAATCGATGGGTGTATGCACTTAAGAAGGACGAGCTAGGCTACGTGAAACGGTTTAAAGCACGGCTAGTGGTGCATGGATTCAAGCAAGTCTACGGCATAAACTATTACGAGACATATGCACCAGTGATCAGATTCGACACTATTCGAGCGGCACTATACTTTGCGCCACAGCGAAGGTGCGTGGTACTACAATTTGATGTGAAGACAGCCTTCTTACATGGAGACTTACAGGAAGAAGTTCTCATGGAACAGCCGAGTGGCTTTGAAGACAACAAACAAGACTATGTGTGCAAGTTAGGCAAGGCTCTCTATGGATTAAAACAAGCTCCTAACGTATGGAATTGCAAGCTACATGATCGACTACGACGTCTACACTTTGTTCGAGTCGAGTGCGACTGGGGCCTGTACGCCCGATTCCAAGAGGGGGAGATTAATATGCTGCTCACTGTATATGTGGATGATCTATTGCTCATGGGAAATGAAGCTGATTGTGATCAAGTAAGGACACAACTCAAGGAAGTGTTTGAACTGGTAGAGCTTGGACCAGTCAAGTATCTATTGGGTGTCGAGGCGACGATAGACCGACATGCCAAGACCATATTCTTCAGTCAAGAAGCATATGTTGTGGAAATATTAAAGCGGTTCCATCTGTCAACGTGTAACCCAGCGCCAACACCTAAAGCGGCGACGTACACCATCACTAATAAGGAGGATACTCGTGAACAGCCATACCGAGAGGCAGTTGGAGCACTGCAGTACTTGGTATCGGTCTCACGGCCGGACATTGCGCATTCTATGAGGAGGTTGGGGCAATATTTAAGCAACCATACGGCAGAACATTATGCACAAGCGAAACGAGTGTTCAGATATCTACAAGGAACCAAGGACTTTGGATTGCTGATGGTGATACAACAAGGACCTGTAGAAGCAGTTGAATTAGCTGTCCACACGGATGCAGACTTTGCTAACGATAAAGATGATCGAAGAAGCATCAGCGGCTACGTAACAATGATGAATGGAGCTGTGATCGGCTATGGATCACGCAAACAAGGAATCAATGCACTAAGCACCATGGAAGCTGAATACTATGCGATGCATGAAGGTGTAAGGGACTTGCAGTGGGTATACAAGTTATGCAAGGAGTTAAAGGTCAAGACACAAACACCGAAGATATATTGCGACAACATGGCAGCCATATATCTCACGAAGAAGCCTGGTAAACATCATCATGTCAAGCACATTGAGAACAAGTATCATTGCGTGAGGACATTGATACAAGAAGAAAGGCTTAGGACGGAACATGTGCCGACAAACAATCAAGTGGCAGATATATTAACCAAGGCACTAGAGCGTGTAAAGTTCACGCGTTTCCGAACGATGTTAGGCGTCGTGCCACGCAGGGCGAAGGCAGACGACCAGTTTCAAGGCAATCTACTTGAAGCAATTAAAGGAGGAGCAACTACAGACTTACGTGCAGGGCGCGTTCAAGTGACGGGCAGAGGCAGGGACCCAGGCACCGTCCTCTGGGTAGGACTCAGAGCTGTCAAGCACAAACCTTATGACATGTGATACCTTCCAGTCACTAGGTCGAGGGGGAGTGTCAGATATCCGGATACCGGATAAGCGACCAAGTTGCAGGAAGGTTACCATATATGATGAAGTTGCAGGGCAACCAGTTGCAGGACATCCAGACGCAGGGCGTCTACTGCAGGGCGGTTACCATATATGATGAAGTTGCAGGGCAACCAGATGCAGGGCATCCAGACGCAGGGCGTCTACCGCAGGGCGGTTACCATATATGATGAAGTTGCAGGGCAACCAGATGCAGGGCATCTAGACGTCACGAGGGCGGTTACACATATGAACATAACGATGCAGAGCATCTAGACGCAGGGCGTCTATCGCAGGGCGGTTATGAAGTTATTGGGATGCAGAGCACCCAGACGCAGGGCGTCTACCGCAGGGCGGTTATGAAGTTAAAGGCAACTTCAACTTCAACATATATATTTAGATATTTGTATATGCATATTATATTCATGTCTAACTAATATAAAATAGGGCGTGCAAGGTGAGGTGTCAGTTGACATTCTCACGGGTGGAGCGCAGGGCGCAACACACCTTACCTTGAGTCCCCGGGGCCATTCAGGCACCGACCGTAACGGGGTTAATACTTTCACTGCATACAGAATAAACTGTAGAAGTGCATAGTAATAGCAAGTAACTCTGCTTTACTATTAGTATTAGTATTACTATTACTACTTAAGTACTATTAAGTACTTATACATCGGAGTCACTAAAGTGACATGGACACAATGAATGACAAAACCCAACAATCCATGTCACATACGAATCTTCGTTTATATGTGTGGGTGTCCGAAAAAACGCGTCGCTGACGACATTTTACTTCCAAATCCACTAAGCTGGCTCTCATTGGATGACTTGGTCCACAACTAGCATGCATGTCTCCTGCGGTATCTGCAGGCGCACCAGAGCCTCTGTTTCTCGACAGACAGTCCAAGACATCTAACTTCATCAAACGCCGTATGACGAAAAATCGTTTGAATTGTAGCCACGCGGCACGGGTTTACCCTGCTGAATAAGTTCAAACACTCGAACAACGCGATCCAGCGAGGGATAAAATGACGACGCCGCCTTCTTGGCTCCTCCGGCATTTAGTGCAATGACACATCCGCCAATATTAAGCACAGGAGAGCCACTTGACCTCCGCTTTGGCTGCTTGCTGCCGCATAATAAAATCATCATATGTGCTGGAGCCGTAGGAAGGTGCGTCCCGATCTAGTTTAGCCAAAATGCCAGACAACTTTTCCCCGCGTTGTTGCCGACGACGCGGATCTCGGCGCCAATCTTGGTCGTAGAGGAATCTCGTGCAGCTTTAAAAACTTGACTCTCTTAGGATCAAAGCGGAAAATCCAAAGTCATGCACGGGATCTCGATAAATAGGCACAAGATCAACTTTTTCCTCATTAAGGAAAATAGCATCGGCTTCAACGGGTCCCGGCGTCACTACGTGAGGGATCTTGATAATTGAACCCTGTTCCATGTCTACTACAAAACCCGTTGCAATGCTGAAACTCGCGTCATTGCCACCAAATGCGCGCACACTTAATAAACGAATGCTAACAATGACACGTATACAATTTTTCTATGTTTAAAATTGAAGTTAACATCAGTTTTTAATTAGGGAAACATTATTCTGGCCCCCTCGAATCCTGGCCGTTTCAGGGCTGGTAAAAACCTAGATTTTTTGGAACCGAAAAGTAGTTAAAACCTGAATAAAACCTAAAAAACCTAGATTTCACAGTTTGCACAGCCCACACGTTAGAGTTAGCTTGACTCCGTCTTAAAGTGAATATATATATCAAATTCTACGAGTTATTGCTTTCTGTGTTGTTGGTCATATTTGGCGTTCGGGGGTCAGCAAGAAAGTGGCGATAAGATCTCTGCAATTGAGTTTTAATAAAATTTATGAGCATAGTTTTAAATGCATTAGGTTTTCGTCAGGTTTGGAATAAATCCTAAAATTGAATGGGCTGGCAGAAATAGGTTTTAACCGTTGATTCATCAAATATCAGAATTTGAACCTTGCCAGCCCTGATCCGTTTGTCGTTTTCAAAACGACACTCAGTAAGTAGGAGGACGCCATTTTGCAGAACTAAGTTCTCAGATGACGCGCGCCATTCTATTGCAGCTTGCAAAAGGACTGTATTGCTAACATACGTGTGTAGAATGATGAAGGAGTGTCGCGAGTATGCAAATCTGGACGTGAATACTCGAGGTACTCTAGTCAAGCTACTTACACCAGTGCTTGCGGATTGCACAGACCTTGAGTTATGCATGGAGTGGTTCTGCCCGGTGAGTGTGCGTATTTTGTTTTTTTCTTGAATATTGTAGAGACCATCTTTCTAACTTTCTTTTTGTATTGCTATCGACAAGGACGCCGACAAATTGGATTTACCGGGTGTGCAGCGTCGTAAGGAGACGATTCGTATTTGGGTGGCTACTGACAAAGACCATAAGTCGCCGTTCGCAACACAGGAAGATCTGAAGGAGGAAGACACCGAGTCGGAATTATCTCCATCAAGTGCGAGTAAAGATGTCATCGGCTCACCAGGACCTTCCAGCCTGGTAGCAGAGTTACTTTACGAGACATCGTGTTCATCTCCTTCTGCCGTTCGTCGCAAATCCACGGGAGCAACACCCATGACGTCAGAAACTTCGTCGCAGATGTATCCTGCGCATCTGGATGCGCTGACACTGGCCGCTGAATACAGTTACGCGGACGATGAAGATTACATGTCGGACTCGGATAAGAGCGATATTGAGCCGCGGAAAGTGGCCAGTATGTCTCCTTCCTCTGGTCACCGATCGGAGGGCATACAGATTTAAGAAGAACGGAGAAAAATCAAGCCAGACTCCGGCGTGGTTAAAGGTTCATTAATACGGGACAGCGCACGGTTGCTTAAGCTTTCTTCATTTTGTAATTTTCATTTTCGCTTTGCACTTATATGTAAAAAGAAGTTGCATTATAACACTGCAGTCAATTTCATGCCGAGCTGAAATAGAATTCGAAATACCATATTCGATTAAGTGCTCGTACTGCACAATGGAGAAGTTGTGAACTGGATGTACGAAGACCACTTTAGCCGAGACATCAATTGCAGCAGCGACTGTAATCAATAGAATATGCTGTGCGAGGCGCTCTAACACTTCGCACAGCATATTCTATACTTTACTCTCATACAATGTGTCTTTATTGTCGGCGAGGAGCAGCTCAGCACAAGCGAGAATCGTGTACTAAGTTGTAGTGATAACAACTTTTAGAATCAGTGCTCTAGTTGTCAACTTCGATTTAACCTGCCTAGACCATTCTTTTGACAGAACAACAACGCATTGCTTTTAGTCCAACGTTGCATTAAATTTTGGGTAAAAGTACATGTATTAATATAATAATAAGAGTGAGATATTGAATGCAGAATTGCCCGGACGAGTGCTCACCAAAACGTGGTCAAGCGACCTCGGCTGGTGCTGTGGTTAAGGCCCTGCCCCCGGGACCGGGAGATTGCGGGTTCGAGTCCCACTAGGGTCAAAAACCCAAAGTCGAACCAACTTGGTTGGGTTGTAAGTATAATGAGACGTATTCAACCAAAACGTGGTCAGGCGACAGACAACGCTGGATTGGCGAGTGGTTACCCGCCAATCTTTTAATTCTTGGACTAAATCGTTGTGTGGGCGACATAATTCGTGCTGTGCCATCCATTTTAGACGTCTTAAATCCACGTTAGTAAGAATTGTCAGCAGCCAGTCCTGATTTTGTCACATAGACCCCACCTACCCAGCACAGGTAGGAAGAGGATCTTGCACGACAAACTTCTGCAACTGCAAGTTTTAAGAACTATGGCCCCTCCAGGAGGTAACCCTGGTGAGGAGCGCAAACCGCCTGATAATCCTACTGGGGGGGAGAAGTAGAGACTCTTCCCTCAGCTAAGCAAGAAGGGCATGAGAGCCGGGACATCGATGAGATAGTCCCGGAATCTCCTGAAGACGAGGAGATTCAGGAGCAGAACACGTGTGCGACCAATAACAAATTCAATGCGAAAGACACGGAAGTGATAGACCTTACGGAGGATACGCCTAGTGAGCCTACTCAGGAAGCTACTGTTTCGGAGGGAGTAGTCGAGCCGACTGACGGCACGCAGGTAGAAGGAGTTGTCGATGGAACGACAATTCCTGTCAAAAAGAATACTCCAGAAGAACTGGCTCTTGTACTGTTTCAAACACTGAAGGATGCAGAACAAACCAGACCACGATTACAAACGTGGCTGGATCTAACTCACCAATTTTTTTTGCGGAGAAGATTTCATTTTTTTAAACGCACTCAACGAGGGGGAAAGCAAGATGGAGTGAAGAAGGTAGATTTGTCCGACTTTGAATTGGAACGTCTTATCGGAATTACTAGTAGTAAAGCATAATTTAAGCTAGAAGGTATGGTGTCAAAAGGCTCTGGACGCGAGGAACCTAGCGCACAAACTTAACAAGCCGCTAGTCACTATCCTGGCATGTAAGATAGGAAGCTGCCAGGTGGAAGTAGCTGTTAAGGGGCAAAGTGTATTACAAGGGTGGCTTCATAAAGTCACCGGAACAAAAGAGGAAACGGTAAAGGTAACACCTCGGAACAAAGCTTATCTTTTCAACCCAGAAGTATATTCTCAAGAACTTATAGCAACGCTTACACAAGTTTGTGAGAAGGAGTGACGTGGTAAGGAAAAACAGCAATTCAGAGATGGTAGCCCGGAAGAGTGGCAGGATTGGCGGAAGGGACGATTCTATCAAGAGCATTACCACAATTTTTACGTCAGATCATGACGTCAAAAGACAGTCTAAGAGTGATATTGACGATAAGGGTAAGAGTGGAAGGATGCCTAATTATGGATCCCAAGGGGGAAGCAGCGACCAAGTAGGCTTTTCAAAGCAAAAAGAGCCTTCAAGAAAGCATTTCGACAGCGGCTACAGCACGTGGTATGCCAACGACAGACTGTGGGACATGCTGGCGAAGATCAAATCGATCAGCTGTAATTAATCGGACCACAGCCTTCATTTACATTTCCCGACACGGGAAATTGCAAAACGTTATGAGACGGTTAGAGTACCGTATCATAAACAAATTCACGGTTTACGAAACTTACATACGAAAGAACCGGTGTGGCCCAGGAAAATAACAGGAGCGAACCCTGAAATGGGATTTTAGCTGGATTACGTGATCATATTGCGCAATGTGACGCGTAACATCGACATTATTAAACTGCACGGGTTTCTAGAGTCGATAATAACCGTAGATTTTTGCTTTGAGAAACTCGACTCGGGAGGCCCACTATCGGCAACTTTTTTGGACTGGGAGTTGTCATTGAAGCTAGCGGATGTCCGAGGAAACTGAAAGAAATTTGGCGATTGATATGGTGTGGACACATCCTTACTCTGGAACATCCGGGTACCAGAGGTAAACTTCACTATTTGCGGTGTGGAGAGGCTGGGCATCAAGTCAGAAGATGTCCAGTCACACAAAAGAAATTGTAGGCGGGAAATAGTATTACGGTCATGGTGGAAGTGGCGGAATTGATCGACACGCCAGATCCGATTTTTGACAGCATGGAAACGCTCATTAATGAAGTCAGGGAAAACGGCTTATAGCAGGATCAATCCATGCGGGATCGCCAGCAAAAGGAACAAGTCAAAACAGACGAAACTAAAGGGACAGAAAAGGCAGCGGACACGGTAGTACCGACTGCGGAGATTGTAAAGCCTATGACCACCACACCAGGGCAGACTGGGCCGAATGGCACTGCCAAAGGCGAAGCCGGGCTGTGGTGAAGTGTTCCAGAAATTAACGGACTAATGATGATGGATGCTCTCACCTGATTGGTTGAAATGTCGCCCTTAGCTGGATGCCCGGACTGGTCAATAGAGGACGCGATCTGAGAGCCGCCGGACGCACCTACGGACGGCCGGACGGCGCCAGGCCTGGGATCAGGCCGGACGAACGTGATAGAAGTCATGGACAGTTGGGCTAGCAGGCTAAGCGGAGGGGACGACCGCGGACGTTGGGCGGCCGAGGGGCGGATTGGTGACATATTGGTGGCGGATTGTTGGGAAGGTATGAGCAAAAAGGGCCTGAAGGAAGATGAGTGTTCTAAGTGGATGAAGGAGGCACCTGGATCGGATGAGAAACTGCAGAGGAAGAGCTAGCACCCACGGCTGAGTGGCTCGGATGGATGGCAATCCGGCCTCGCCGACCGGGTACAATGTACCAGTCGGACTGGTACCAGCTGGGTTCGGTTTACCGGTCGGGTTGGTACCATCCGGGGTTGGTGTACCGGCCAGGCGGGTACACAAAAATCGTAGTTAACCGGGCTACTTCGGGTAAGGAACATGACTGGTCAGCCGGGCTATTTGGGGTAGGTTACACAAAAGGGAGTATTGGATATAGGGATAAATTAGTATACGTTTCGCTTTCTTAGACACAAGTCGCTTTTATTGGTTCACAGCGGAGGGCTGACAAGGTCCCCTCTTGCTGCTATTGGTTTGCCCGGGGAAGGTTAAGTTAACCCACCGGAAGTCCCCTGACCGGGAGTCGCGGCGTCTTCGTATACTCACCTCAAGTCGCCCGTGTTTTGAACACGGTATTAAGTATTGGGAAGTGGTGACATTTTGGCCTTCTGTGGAAGAGTGTGGAGTTATATCTACCTTACATACACATTTGGATTCGCCCTTCATTGTTATTGGTTTAGCTGGCCGATTGATTATTCTCGGTCCAGCCGGCACTATACAAAGTTCAAGTATATTATTGGTTTAGCTGGCCGATTGATTATTCTCGGTCCAGCCGACACTATACAAAGTTCAAGTATATTGCCCGACGAGCTCCCCGGTGACGATTTCCGCCAGGAGCTACCCCTAGTCCTAACCCTCATCTCCCTATTCGACGGATTTACACTTTTCGCCCTAGGGTCCACCAGGAGAGCAAACCACCCAGTACTGACGGGTACACAAGGTGAGCTTTCAACATGCAACATCCGAGTAGTCACGATCAAGCGGATGGAAGTGACCGATCCCGCCGGCCGGATGCCGGATCGGATCATGACTCGGATGGACGGAGTACCCCCTCCGATAGTCAGTCGTCTGGGACCCCCGTGGGTGTTCGCGTCTCAGGAAGATTTTCTGAGAGCGACTACACCACAATGGTGCGCGTGCCCGGATCTCTTGGTGACCCTGGATATCACCGCGAGTCCCTAGCGGGCGAAAGACCTAAACCTGTCAAATTTGTTGACGATGTTGTGTCGGGTGCATTGGGGGAAGGCATATCGCCCCCAATGCTGCTGAAGATGGAAGGATGCGATGGTCGCCTCGGATTGGGGGAGTTCGAGGTTGACATTAAAGAAGAAGTTACCCCCCTAGAGGCTCCGCCGGGGGAGGATTACGGTACTGTGCCGGATTACGGTACTACTTACTGTAGTGCCGGCCGCTACACGGCTGGAGCCGGATCGGATTATGGTGCAAGTTGCCATAGTCCGAGGATGGATCATGGTCCCGACCATGATCCTAACAAACAAATGCATATTATGGATATAAAAGAAAAAAATAAGGAAGAAGAAGCTGAAGTCGGATACGACCGGAGTGGGAAGCCGGCCGGATCGGGACCAAGTCGCGATCTGGCCCACCTACCCCTAAAGAGACCGGATTGGCAGGAATCGGATTATCCAACCCGCAAAGATAGGCCGCGTTTCGAAGAAGAAGAAGAAAAGCAGGACGGCCTATCAACGGATATAGACTTGGAGCGTGCTTTCCATCTTCACGAGTTGGGGCAGTTCTTGCGGACGGATAAGGTGCTGAAAATAACACGGCCGAAGATCCTAGGCGGATTGAAAGGTCCCGTCTCTCCCCCAACTCTCTCAGACGGCCACGTGTCCCTTATCAGAGGACTATTCGATCAACTCAAACAAGCCGGCATTAACACCGGCGTGTTTGATCCGAACGAGCTGTTTGATCTGAAGATGGACAAGTTGAAGGAGGCGTCCAGCGCACTGCACGACCGCTTGGTACCGCTAGTGGGTTGCTCGCCGCCGTCGAAGAAGATGACAGCTACGACTGGAGTGGCGCCGTCCACGCCGCCGGCAACAAGCAGACCGGCCGGGATACACTCGGGTTCTTCGCAGTACGAGTCTGCCCCTTCGGAAGCGGACTCTTCCGATTCATCGGTGGGTATCACCCGCATGACGCTTGGCCCAAGGGGAGCAGCGCGTGTGGCGACGGCCATGAGGCTTGGAGGACGTGAGGATCCGGGTACGCCCGAGCGGAAGAACGCCAGCCAGTATAGCGTACAGGCTCGGACGACGGCGGCGGATCCAGAACCGAAGGAGGAAGACGAAGACGCGGATGGGCGGATCAAAAAGGAATGTCGATCTGGCAGCCCGGCCGCCCCCCAAGTCGCCACTCAAGCCGCCCCCAGGAGAGCCTTCAAGTGCCGGATCACCTGCATAACATGTTTTCGGCGATGATGGATCGATAATTGGAAGAGCAGCGTCAGCTGAGCGCCCGCCGCGGCAGTCCGAAGTCACCGGACCAGCCGGCTCGTCGTGGAAGTCAGGCGCCCGAGCCTGTCCAGTACTATGCGAGGGAGCCGAGTGACGAAGACATGGAGTCGGTGCAGTCCAAGCAGAGTGAACCCCATGCCGCCCCGCCGAGCCGCCAGACAGGTCGCCGAACCGGACGGCGGCCAACGAATAGGAAGCTGTCTCTTAGCGACGTGGATATGGAATCCGTCAAGTCGGTCAAGTACCACTACGATCCGGATGACCTGGACCTGGGGATGGCTCGCCGAGCCAACATGGCCTCGGCCCAAGCGTTTGATCCGGACTCAGGAGTGATTACAAGGGTGCGGATGTCAGCCACGTCCGAGCTAAAAGATTTCACTGGACGAGACACGGACAAGACACGGACGAGGACCAAGCCCGAGGATGGCTGAGCAAGACGAAGTCGGCATTTCTCAGAGACCGGACGCCGGACTATGAGAAGTGCCTGATCTTTGGAGACTTGATGAAAGGTCCAGCAAAAACCTGGATCCAACAGCTCAGCCGGGAAGTCCGAGTTAATTGGAAGGGATTGGCTGAAGCGTTCGGAGAACAATATTGTGGATCTGGAATGTCGGTGGCGCGCCAATATTTCCACACCAAGAAGCGGGCGGATGAGACCCCTCTGGAGTATCTCCATCGCCTAAATGTCGCTGGCATGAGGGCGAATATACCGGTTAAAGAAGATGCCAGCCGGTCGGAAGCCGCTCGTGAACATGTGGAGCATTTTATCGGCACGTTGGACGATCGGGAGCTGGCAGACCAGCTGGCGTTACTGCGATTGAAGAGCACCACGGAGCTGGAATTGACGTTGCGCACCTACCTAAGAGCGAAGAAGCGAGACCCCAAGGCGGTAGTTGGAACCGGCCGTTTCAAGTCCCGTTTTAACGCGGATCAGGGAGGCCGGCCGCCATCTGCCAGGACGGCCCGAGCCGTCCGCATGGTCGACCGAGAGTCAGACGCGACCAGCTTGGAAGAGTATCAGCGATCCGGGGGCGAGTCTGAAGAGGAACAGTATCGATACCTTTTCTCGGCAGAAGCCAGTCAGCCGTCCAGGCTGCCAGCCGGATCCGGTCAGCCGAAGGGTTTTCCGGCTCGAACTGACCAGGATTACCCAGGCGCAAGTGCACCGACAGTGGGTCCATCAAGCATGACGACCGGAGCTGTTGGAAGCGGCTGACGTGCAAGAAGTGCGAGAGGAAGGGACACCCGGCGGAACACTGCCTGTTTACGTGTAAGACTTGTGGGGAGGTGCATGAGGCGGGACTGTGCCCAATTGAAGAATTCTACAACCAGATGAAGAAGTGGTACGTCCCGACCAAGCATGCTGGAATGCTGCCGCCCGGAGTGGAAAAGATGCTAAACTAGATCGCTCGCCAGGTTGGAATCTGGTTCGAGCCGAGCGGTCTAGTGTTAGTATCTATGCATATGTCGGTAAGGAGGATAATCAAGAAGAAAAGCAAAGCGTAACCGACAATACATGTAAGTTTGACGATTACGTCATCCGGTCCCCGGGCAGCACGGCTGACCCCTTCCTGGTGAGCAGTATACGGACGGACGAATATTCTCGGTCTGAAGTGCTCATGGAATTGAATCTGTTACCCGGCGAGTCGCGAGGTTATTGGAAATATCATTCGCCGGATAAATGGTTCAAGCAGGCCAAAGCGGATGGCAAAATCAATAACCAGAAGGCTACCATGTTGTTTGACTCTGGCGCGGAAGTGTCTATCGTGGACACCACCTTTGCTCGTAAGGTGGGGTGTGAGATAAACGAGACGAAGCGGCAGGAGTGTATCGGCATTGGAGAAAGTACATATACATACATGACCCAAGAAAAGACGAGAGTTAAGATTACGTTGGCTGGGTCTTTGGTGTATTACTTTACCGCCTGGGTAGGTAAGCTGGCTGGGCAGGATGCGATTCTGGGCATGGACTTTATGGTCCCAGCCGGCATACGATTGGATTTATCGCATGGAACACTGACGTTGCCGGATGAGGTGCAGATCCAGCTGGCCGGCCGGCGGCCTTTATATGGTGCCCACGTCCAGTTCCTCAAGTTAGGTCAGTTTGTAACGGTGCCAGTGGGAAAAGCGGTGGAAGTAATGGTACGACCACACGACAGGCGGCGTAAGTTATGGCTGACAAGGGGCGAGTGTTGGGTACCCTCGTTTGTCAAAGGGGATAGTCATCTCAACTCTATAAGCGTGACCAACATCTCGGAAAGGCCCCTCACCTTGCATGAAGACGTGATCATTGGAATGTGGCTGGCCGAGGACAAGGTGCCCCGCCGGCCGGGTTATGTCACTATTGGCTCAAGACGCTATATCGAGTGGCAAAACCTGGCCTTTCAGGCAACCACCGATTTGGTCAGCGAAGAGGAAGAAGTGGAAGAGGACCAGACTCCAATGGTGGCTAAACCAGAGTACCGGACCCCTTCTAAGATACTGACTCGGAGCCGGCCGTCGCCGGGTCCGGTTGAACGTATTGGCCGAGACTATGCCCCGATCGCTGAACTGGTTTTGCCCACCCCGATGAAGACGAACGAATGACGGAATCAGGAGAAAGGACAAGGCAGATTTACATGTGCGGTAGCCCCCGATGCCGGATGGGTTGATGCACGAGATGATGGCGGATCGACCCAGCCCTCCGATCAAAAATAGCCGAAGGCGGATCGACCCAGCCGGCCGATCAGGATCCCGAATTAGTCGAAGCTGACCAAGTCTGCATTCATGAAGGGGGCGAGCTATATGTTGAAGGCATGGAGGATCAGATGGCGGTGCTACCTGAGGTAACCCCCTGTCCCCCAGCGGTTACTATTGACGATCTGCAAGTGGGAGACCCGGATGTGAACACCCCGGAAGAGATCAGCAGGCTGAAGGATATCATATGGAAACGAAAGCATCTGCTGATCGGACCAGGAAACGCACTTCCTCCGGCCGCCCATGGGGCGGTATGCGACATTGATGTGGGAGGCGCCAAGCCGGTTGCACAAAGATGCCGAAGAGTCGCCCCCCAGTACCGGGAAAAGCTATCAGAGCTTATCAAGGGTTTGCTGGCCACCAAGATAATTCAGCCGTCCACCTCGCCATGGGCTTCGCCCATTGTAATTATTATTAAGAAGAATGGGGTGGATATAAGGTTGTGTATTGACTACCGGCTGGTGAACCGGCTGACTAAGCTGATGGTTTACCCGATGCCGTTGATAAACGACCTGTTGGAGGACTTGGATAAAGTTTTGTGGTATTGCTCATTGGACATGGCCAGTGGATTCTGGGTGGTCTCTATGACCGATCGTGCACGGGAGATCTCTGCGTTCGTGACGCCCTTCGGGTTGTTCGAGTGGAACCGGATGCCGTTCGGCCTAAAGAATGCTCCGCAGATTTATCAACGGCTGATAGAGATGATATTTAGAGAACCTGACCCTATACAGGGTGGTGTAAGCCATGTCAAGCGCGGTGCTGTAAGGGCCTCATTTCATTACACTTTTGGACCCCGACTCTATCCGACTTTGGATTTTCGTCCACGCTGGGACTCGAACCCGCGATCTCCCGGTCCCGAGGGCAGGGCCTTAACCACTGCACCAAACGAGGTCGGTCGGTGACTGATAGATAACGCGCTTTATGGACACTTCCAGATCAAGGTGGATCAAGATCCGGCTTTGGTCGGTTACGTGTTTGCCGAAGGTGACCCGGACCCTGACCCAAAACCTTCAGTTTTGGGGCGGCGGTCTTACATTGACGATATTTATGTGACGGCTACTACTTGGGGTTTACTGTGTGACAAAGTGGAAAAGTTGATGATTACGTAAAAAAAGTGGAATCTTTCGATTAGTGTGGTTAAGAGTTTCTGGGGAAAGACTAAGGTGACCTATTTGGGTCATCAGGTTTCGATCGCCGGATTGGAAGCTAATCCGAAGGATTTGGAGTCCTTGAGTAATCTGCCTTTCCCGCGGTCTCTAAAGGCTATGCAATCCTTTTTGGGCAGCCTGAATTACTACAGTCGGTTCATTGAGGATTTCGCGGTCTATGCTGCGGTTTTGTATGAATTACGGGAGGTGGATTACCACAAGCTGAGAGAGCAGGATAGGCAAGTGGAAACGCGAGCCGAGCCAGCAATATCAGCCAATGGGATGCCGCCCGGGTCTAATATTTCCACCAATGAGATGCCGCCCTTGTCAACTATTTCCACCAATGAGATGGCGCCCTTCTGTGCCCCGATAGGCAGCCGGCCGCCAAATTCCAGCACGGCCGGCCCGGACGATCACACGACCCGAGCGATGGTAGCCTTTGGCATGGTGAAGGCGAAGATGGCGACTACACCAGTCTTGAAGCATTTTGATGTTAATAAGGTTCCTGTGGTCATCATCTACGCTAACAAGTGGGCCATCTCAGCTGCCCTTGTTCAAGATCATGACGGAGTGTACTGTCCTGTGACATTCACCAGCCGGACCCTGAAGGCTAATGAAGTTAATTACGGGCTAGTGGATAAAGAAGTTTTGGCCTTATTGCGGATCCTGGATGTGTGCTATACTATGCTGGTGTCTCGGCCTATCAAGGTACTATCTAGACGGTCGACTCTGTCATGGCTTCTGACGGCAAATGGAATTGACGGCCGGCTGGGTAGATGGGCGGCTCTGCTGTCTCAGTGGTTCCTCGAAGTAATCAAGTGTACTAAGGGAGAAGAGGAGATACTGGGCACGCTGGCGGCCAGCATTACCCCAAGGGCAGAAGTGGAGGAAGCACTGATAGCTATAGCGCCTCGGAAGCAGCCTCGACAATCCATCATATTACCGCCGCCAACAGTGGGACCCACGGAGGAGCTAATGGTTCTGAGTTTTGACGGGTCGGCGAGTGTAAAGAAGGGAGTCGGGGCCTATAGTGCTATTTTGTGGAAGTTGCCCGAGTGGAAAGTGGTCACGGCCGCTTCAGATTTCACGCCTGGCATAACTGTGAACGAAGCAGAGTACCGGGCTTTTACTTTGACTAGATCTGCTGGCTGGCCGGACGCAGGGGCGGATCATCATATGTGGTGATTCCAATGTGGTGATCCGGCAAATCACCGGAGAGATAGATTGCAAGGCGCCCCGGCTGAGACTATTGAGCGATCGGGTCATGTCCGCCCTGCGGAAGAGGCCAGAACATGAACTGCTACACGTCAAACGGGACTGGAATAAGAGTGCAGATCACTTGGCTACGCTAGCCATGCGTGACCAAGTCGGTGTAACGGTTTCCGATCCAGGTTTGTTATCGGATCTGGCAGAGATCAATCGGCTGCCCGAACTTATCCATCCGGCCAACACGGAGGAGGTAACCCGGGTGAACGCCGTCACCCGGTCGCAAAAGCGCCGTTCTTCAGCCGCTGGCTCAACATCCCCGGAAGCAATGAGCGAGGGGATAGTGCAACAGTTACGGGCAGAGCGGATTCTCCAAGCGCAGGACGAAGAGGAGTGGATAGTGGATCTCAAGGCATACCTTAAAAGGGAAGTGGATAAACTGACCGCCGAACAAGCTAAAGAATGCTTTAAACTAGCCCCGGATTACGAAGTGGATGAAAACGGGTTGTTGTTTTTCTACCGAGATGCCGACCAGCCCGAGATCGAGAGGGATAAATCCGCTCGGCTGGTCGTACCTACTACCCTACAACCGGATATCCTCCATCACTATCACGTGAGCCTAGAAGGAGGACACCAGGGCATCGGCCGGACATATCATAAATTCAAGGCACATTTCCACTAGCGGGGCCTATACCGCAGCGTACAAGCTTATGTGGGAAGCTGTCCGGATTGTGAAACGGGGAATGACCGGCCGACCATTAGAGGGCGGCCGCCGGGGAATATACAGTCCACCTATCCTTTTCAAGTCATCGCGATGGACCATATCCCATCCTTACCTAAATCTCGAAATGGGTACACAGAGCTGCTGATCTGGACGGATTTGTTTACCGGACTGGTCATAGCAAAGGCCAGTTCCACACGTACCGCTCAGCAGGTTGCTCAAAGTTACGAGGAATGTGTGTTCAGGCGTTTCGGGGCGAGAGAGGTCATCCGGCATGAAAGGGAGCCCGGATTTATGGCGGACGTATTCCGAGCCTTCAACAAGATCCTGGGACAGAAACAGAGTGCAACTATGGCTTACCGCACGCAAGCGAACGGAAAGGCCGAAAGGATGGTTCAGACTCTGACCAGAGCCCTCAAGATGTATGTGGTGGAAGCGGATCAGTGCGACTGGGACGAATACGCGGAGAGACTGGTTTTCGCCATCAATTCGTCGTACGATCGGGTAAGGGGCGACACCCCTTTTTATTTAGCTTATGGATGGGATCCCCGATCCACTTTGGAAGCCGCCATACCAATAGGGTGCACCAGAAGCCGGGACAGAGACGCCCGTCGCTGGAGGATGGGAGTGCAACGTCACTATTCACTGGCGCGGGAACAGGTAAACGAACGCCTCCGACAAGCAATCAAGGACCGCGCCGATCAGAATAATGACCGAGCCAGAGAACACGGTATAGAGCCAGGTTCCCAGGTATGGCTGTATCTGGATCGGGTCAAGGAGGGCTATGCGCGGAAGTTAGCTCATATGTGGCATGGCCCTTTCCGAGTAGCGGAACTGGTCGGGGATCATGCAGTCAAGCTGGTTACGGCAGGCACGGATTATAACGTTTTCCCGATAGTGCACGTGTCCAAGTTGAAGTTGGTTAAACACTTCCCGGACCGCCCGAATACGCACCTGACGGTGGAGAGCGGCCGGTTCGACTTTGACGAAGCCCTGCTGCCAGAGGATAGCTGGGACAAGCCGCTAGATCCGGATGAGTACGAAGTAGAGGAGATTTTGGATGTTCGGAATGGACGGAAAACCCGGTTTGGGCGGATCCATGAAGTGTTTCTAGTGCAGTGGAAAAATTGCGAGGAACGGTCGTGGGTGGACGAGCTGGGTCTAAATTGTGGAGCCTTAATGAGAGAATTCGATCGCCGACGGGTGAGCCGAAACCGCTTCGGAGTCATGCAGACCCATGAAGAAGGTGAGGCGGAGCCAGAAAATTAGGCCATCCGGCTGCCGGACAGAAGGCACGGCCGGATTAATTAACATTTATCATCCAATCAACCGGCGGATGGAAATTCGTCTGGTCAGGAGTGGGTCGATCGGGCGTTGGAATAATCTTAGAGTCAGTATGGTGCCGGATGGAATACTTTGAGGAATCAGTAGGAGTGGTGAAGCCGGATGGGTATTTCGGATTAGAAGGATGGACAAATGGTTTCGATGTGAAAAACGGAAAGAAAGATGTATTATCGAGGCAAATGGCTATAAATGGATGAAGATGTGAAGACAGTTAAGAGCCAAAAGTAAGACTGGCCTCGTGAATCATCCCTGGCGAGTTCGGCGGGACTTGTTTCGGAGTCGGGACACGCTAAGGCCAGGATGGCAATCGAGGTCCTGCCGGTACTGGTTGCGCCACGGATCTAGACGGTCGATTTCAGCGAGCGAAGCTTGAAGAGTGGTGGCACGACCCAATCCCGGATACCAAGTCCCACTTTCGGCCGGATGCCCGCTTTTCTCCACCCGGCGGGTAGTCATATGCAGCATGATGGGATGGAGAAAAATGTCCAAGCCGCAGTGACCGAGCCGGATGCCGGCGACGACGAGGGTGCAACCCTTTGTCCAGCCCTCAGCTTCCCGGTTCCGACGCTGCTTACGGTCGGCCCGGTATCGGGCTAGAGCGGGGGACTTACGTTCGGCGTCAGCGGAGATAAAACGATGATGAGTGGACTCCCAGATGGCTTGTCCGTGCCGGGAGAGATACCCCTTACAGAGTTCACGAAGATCAGCGAACCAGCCGACATGGGGTAGGCCCATTCCGGGCATATCCGTCGCCAGTACGGTCCATGGCTTGAGAGACAGGATCGCATTCAGCGGTTCGATCGCCACAAGGTCAGGAAGCCATTCAGTGTCCTTAGGCGTGGCGGGTGCCGGTGGAAATATCCACAACGGCGGGCGAGACAATGCCCGGGCGACGAAGGCGCCAGTGAGTTCTTTGATACACAAGCCCCCCCAATTGCGCCTTGGACCAAGGGAGAGCCGCAGTCAGCTCGGAAGCCGTCATGACTTTCCGGCGGGGAATCCAAAACGGGGGAGACTCCTCGGAGGACTCCTTAGACTCGTTCTCGTCCAACGCGAAGACGTCCGGGGAAGGTGACCTCTCGTAGTCCTCGGCGGCGGCCTCATCGCCGTCCATGTCTGGCAGGTCGGGCGCCCCCTCCCCATCTGGAGAGGCGGTGGATGGGCCTTGAGGGTCGTGAGGAGAGAATCTGAGGAGAGCCGAAGCAGACGAAGCTCTAGAGGAAGATCTTGTAGTGCGAGAACGATGGGTTAATTTCCCGGAAGCCAGTGAGCCGGACAGAGCCGGAGCCGAAGCGGGGTTAGAACCCGGACCATTGTTTCCATGAACCTTGGCCGTGCTCGCCAGCGCGGCAGACGGTTTAGGCTGTTTGGTTGCCACGGGGAAATGTAACGACGCAATCCGGCTGGACCGACGTTTTTTTCCGTATACCGGAGGATCCTCGGAGAACGATGGGGAAGCAGCCGGCTCGCCGACTGGCACCGGTGGCGGGTTAGGGCTTCGAGAAGTATCCCAAATCCGTAGACGTGGAGCCTCTCCCGTGCTAACGGTTATCGACGCTGAAGGGGGACGCCTCTGCTCCGGATGTTTGGGTGCCCGCGGCAGAATCAGCAGCAAACGAGAGAGGTGGCGGAGCGAGAGCGGTCGGATTGGGAGCCCGCGGCCAAGCTAAATCGAGGAGGTGCCTAATGGCCTCCCGGATGGGAGCAGGGCCCTTCATTACACGTGCCACCCTGGCACCCGCCGTGATCAGCCGAGCCCGACCTTCCTTTATAGAGGATAAGCAGCCGTGCGGCGCTGTGCAAAGTTGGAAACCACCTGTCGGGCTCTATCCACGTTCGATTGGGCCTCGGCGTGCTCGCCGTCAAGCTCTTGGACTCGACGTTGAAGCTCGGACGACGCAGAGGCTGGCCGATACAGCGCCTTCTGATACTTCGCCGGCTTTTTTGCGAGCCGAAACCGGTGATATTCCAGATTACCTAAGTTTACCTGTGAACTCTCCAATCGCTGGGAGAGGAGGATGTACCTCTCGTAGTGCGCCGTCACCTCGCGCGAGGCATGAGAAGACTCGAGCATCAGGACACGACTGCACATGACAACCTGCTCTGAGTACGCATACAGAGTGAGTGGATTGGGAAATGGTCCTGAACAAGCGAGGATGCACTTTGGGATTTCACGGTGGCCGTCGCTTTCTGGTACAAGATGCGCAGCGAGTCAATGGATTCCGACAGCTGTTTGAAGTGGTCCCTCTCTTTAAGGAGATCGGCCTTCTCAGTTTCCAGTCGGCGGATGTGGCTCTGGAATTGGAGGTCAGCCAGTACCTCCCGGACCCGGGCTTCATCTGCCTGCTGATCAGCCAGCCGTGCGGTCAGAGATAACTCGGTGTTAGCCTTCTCCAGGCTAGCTACTTGAGCGGTCAGAGCAGCGATTTTAAGCTTTCAGGGTATCCACTTCGGGCTGCTCTGGACGACGCTCTAGGCCAGCAGGGCGGGCACCTAACCACCCTACCGATGGCCTCGTAGGCGTCGGGGAGTGTCCCGACAGTGGATCAGTGTGGGTGTCGTCGTGGTCGGACATAGGGACAGCGGAATGTCGAAGTGTGAAAGATGTAGTGAGCTCGTGCCTCAACCGTTGTGCGGCTGCGACAAGACTCAGGGCCGGCTGTGGTGAAGTGACTTAGAAATTAACGGACTAATGGGAGTAATCGACCCCACCTGATTGGTGGAAATGTCGTCCTTAGCTGGATGCCCGGATCGGCCGACAAAGGACGTGATCTGGTGGCCGCTGGATGTATCTACCAGCGGCAGGACGGCGCCGGGCCTGGAATCGGGCCAGATGGGTGTGGCCGAAGACGTGGGTAGTTGGGCTAACGGACTAGGCGAACGGGATGACCTCGGATGGTGGACATCCGAACGGGCGGATTGGTCGGAAAGTATGGGCGAAGGGTCCTGAAGGAGGTCGAGTTTCTTAGAGGACGAAGGAGGCATCAGGGTCGGCCGTGGAGCTGCCAAGGAAGTGCTAACGCCAGCGGTCAAGTGAGCTCAGATGGATGGCCATCCGGCTGATCCGGCTGGGTTCGATGTACCGTCCGGGCTGGTACCAGCTAGGTTCGGTGTACCAGCCGGGATGGTACCATCTGGTGTTGGTGTACCGGCCGGGCGGGTACACAAAAATCGGAGTTAACCGGCTACTTCGGGTAAGACACATGACTGTTCAGCCGGGCTATTTGGGGTAGATTACACAAAAGGGAGTATTGGATATAGGGATAAATCAGTATACGTTTCGCTTCTTAGACACAAGTCGCTTTTATTGGTTCACAGCGGAGGGCTAACAAGGTCCCCTCTTGCTGCTATTGGTTTGCCCGGGGAAGGTTAAAGAAACCCACCG
>MIQA02003706.1:73972-89197 GCA_001887855.2 Sclerospora graminicola | reverse complement strand
TAACCGCCTTATCCATCCTGTGGCCTGAGACAAATCCCTGTTGGGTATCTCCCAGAAACTTCTGTAGACGTCGAGCTAAGATTTTGGCGAACAATTTATAACTCGTCGTTAGTAGTGATATGGGCCTGTAATCCAAAGCGTTACTCGAATCTCCTTTTTTTCGTAGAGGAATTACAACTCCTTTCAGAAAAGAGCGAGGAGGATTCCCTCCTCTAAAGATCTCATTGAACATAGTAGTTAGGGGTTCCATCAGAATGGAGGTAAAGTCCTTATAAAAATCATTACCAATTCCATCTTGCCCCGCTGCTTTCCTACGCTCAATGCTCCTGATAGCCCACTCAACATCTTTCTCCAAGATCTCCGACATTAACTCCATATTTTGAGATTCCGAGACTTTATTGTGTTCCGGAATGCTTATAAACTGTCGTAAATTTCAAGCAGCTGTTGACTTCCCACAGCTCGATGACTACATCCCAGAATCGGTTTCCACGTCGCTGCAAACTTGTTTGGAATGGACAAATCATCTGCGAACACTTGGTCTGAGGTTGCCACTATCTTCATGACCGTTTGATCTCTCTCCCAGACTGATGCCCTCTTAAAAAGCCACCTTACATCTGCTGCAGACCTATGTAAACGAAAACCGCGACGAATCACCCGTCTTGTTTGTAATGATTCCGAAATAGCATGAACGATGTGCTTCCTCACTGTTGAACATTCACTCACCTATCTCCGTAACTGATGTACACGCTTTTTTCTACGTCTGACTATTGATTTCCGCGTTTTATATATAATATCTCGAGAGAAATCCACCCAGTTGTCCCAATTAGTTAGTGCTAATGAGCAAGCCGACTTGGTCGATAAACGCTCCAATATCGTCCTCCTTCTGAGATCCCGGAAACGGATAATGCATTCTTCGGATCATGGTCATAGTTTCGGGACACGCTTGGATCTTTCAGATAGAGACATACTTGATTATGATCAGTATGAATTGGTGGGGCCGCAACTGCCACCCAACACTACCCACTTTTTCCAGTCTCCTGACACGTAAAAACGATCTTTCCGACTCGCCTGATCTCCACGCCAGTATGTAAAGTGCTCATGCGGATCTAGGTGTGATTCGTCCAGTGGTGACACCATCAACGATCTTGCGTCCCACAAGTGCAAATACTTTAATATTCTCTGTAGAGCACCACTCTCTGGCCGCGTCGTTCTTTTACCGCCTAATCTGTCCAAGGCTGGATTCTCCACACAATTGAAATCTCCACCCATAAAACACATTCTTGGTTTTCGCAGGAATATTTGACGTACTCCATTAAAGAAATGTTCTCGTTTTTTGTAGTCACTAGATGGCCCATATATATTCAGTATGATGGAGTCATTCCATTTTAGCACCATGAGTCGGTTGGACCAGTATTCTCGCTTCCATGGAATGATAGTATCGGCAATAGAAGGAATCAATAATATCGCAACTCCTCCCCGTTTTTTTGAAAAAATGCTCCAATAAGAAAGAGCCCGGTACTTATCCACCTGCCCCCACAGTAAGGCCCAATGTTTTGCCATCTCTTCATATTCGTCAGATGTGGTGACATGGGTCTCTTGTAGTAGGATGATCTGGGCTGGATGGTCCGGGTATCCTCTCTTCCACACTAACATCCACGCAATTACATCATTGTGCGCAAAGCCTCGTACATTTTGACTGAGAAATGTATGCGAAATTTGTCTATGAATACCCCCATCTTTATTTTTGTCCGGAACATATTCCATATCATGTAATAAATGATATTTCGTATAAATGTCCACTGAGTTAAGCTTGAAATAGGAGTAATTTTCATGACTATCCATTGAGGTGCCCTTAGTACTGGTCGGACCCATCAGGGCCCGACTCGTTACTCAAGGTTTCTTCGCCATTCTACAGTTGTAAAATCCGTCTTGTCTGGAAGAATTCAAACACCTCCTTCCAGGCCTCCGGATTCCCTTTTTCAATTGCTCCAATTTTGGCGGCGTAAGTCGGACGGCTTCGGACTAGTTCGAGATGACGTTGGAGCAGAGTTAGAATTGTATCTGTTGGATTGTAGTCAACTCCAAGTAACGCTGCTATATGTTCAGCAATCCCATGTGCACATATCATCCCTGCTGCTAGTTGAAGCCCTTGCCATGGTGCGAGAAGTTGTAAGATTTGATTCCCGCCATAGCTGCTCTTACGTAACCGTGACCATTCTTGTGAACTGTTAAGTATCGCCGTGCGCTGCCCCGACCCAATGATTACTAAGAAACGGTGTTCCCATGCCTCAAACCATGCTGTTGGAATATCCGCGAGACCTTCTCGTTTTTCAGCTTCTATCACTGCTAGCCAACACTGTTCCCGCCAGTGCTTGGTAAGCTCCACGAGAACACTTGAGTGCACTCCATCTAGTATATAATAAGCACCAGGGACGTCCTTAATCATATGAAGAAGACGGTTCGAGTCTGATTGCGCTGCTTTGATCCACAAAGTCTTGGTGGAATTTACCAACGGGAACGGAATACCAGTTTGTTCTTCCCAATGTGGGAGTAACGTATGCCAGGCAATCTTGAACTCATCCAATGTAATCGTGTCCATCACCGTATCGGAGTCACAAGCTTCGAAATCATCAATTAGTTCTCTTGCTACCGTTACAACTTCCATTGGCTCTGCCCCCACTGCCGTCGTTTCCCGACGACATACCCGTTTGGTAGTTGGACTATCGTCAACCTCAGATTTCTCTGTTTTTTTAGAACTTTGAGAAACGTCCTATGGTTTATACTCCGATCCAGAAGGTGAACCGTCCGATATTGGTAGGCATTCCTGTTCCGGTTGAACGTCCTGCCATACCTTCGAGATCCACTGATTGAGGATCGGTTCGGAGATTTGGTACTTTTGAAGAAATCGCTTCCGGATTTCAACATCCGTCATGTCCGCCGCAACAATTGCTCCTGTTCTGGTAATGATAACATTCCTACCGTGTCTGTCAGGAAGTGCAAAAGTTCACACGTCCTGGGGTCCTTCGTCATGATGATCTCTGTGATTTCGCACTTTAGACCATGATGAATCGTTGGTACCTCTAATCTCCGTATTAAGTCGTCGAAATTTCCATCCCAGTCGTCTGGATCCCATGGCGATTGGTAACTTAACGCCGAAACTTCACTGCTATCTACATGATCTGTCATGTAACTAGTCTCTGCCACTTCGCTTGAAGAATGCGCGATGACTTATTTTTCCGAAGCTGGTTGTTTTTCATCATCGTAATCTTCATCCTCACTGCTATTTTCCATGTTCACATCCTCTTCGGGAAGTTTCCGTCTCCCAGTCAAAATTGCGGAATTGTGTTGGCCCCCAAATCGTAAAATTATGGGCCGTTTGTTGTCTCGTGAATCTGAGTCTGGTGACGTCAGGTATGTCCGTATTTTTGCGTAAAACGTTTTAACCATGATGGGGTACTCCCCACTCATTTGATAAGTCTTGGCCTGGAATCGCCGTGTTTCCGGAGTATAGTATAAAACTCCAGGTACTTTAACTCCAGGTGGGTGACTAACTACAAACATATCTCGTTGCAGTAATGTGCTCACCGTCTTGAGAGTATCGTTACATCCCCACACATTTCTGGGTATTATTTCCATTACCCCGGATCCACTTTCCGAGAATTCCAGTAAATAATCCATTAAACGTCGTTTCGATTCTTTAGGGGAAATCCTACGCTGCCCCCTGCCCAATTCAATTAACGTTGGTTTCCTCCCACCTGGAAGGAACTTTTAAACAACGCCCGCGCCAGGCACCCTTCCTTAAGTTTCCTAGTCATTTCATCCAACAATGGCGCATTGTCTATTAATCCATCCGAACACGCTAATGCTTGGCAGACCGCAAACATCTGGAAATTGCCAGTAGCCGGTGTCGGGACAGAGTGGAGGTCCAATCATCGTAAGACTTCAGGGATTGTTGACAATTCAGCTTGCCCCGCCATCTCACTTTGAACGGGGACAGAAGGCTAAATCGGGCCTTCTGTTCGCTCCACTAGGTTCAATACAGACGTTTACGCCTTCACCTTGCTTCCCATCGTTAGTAAATTACTTGGTTTCAGATTGGTAAGTACATCCAGTTTGCTGGACGACGATATCGCCTTTTTACTTGTATTATCCGATTTCCCACCACCCGCATTAATGACCTTGTGAGAGTCACTTGTTCCACTGTGTTGCGTCCTGCTGGCCACATTCTTCGACTGTCGAATATCCGACCGTAAACTTGATGTAAAAGCTGTTCGCGCCGGTCTCTTCTTTTCGGCCAGTATTTCAGGAAAGTTTATAAAGAATAAAATAAGCGTTCGCTGCTCCTCCTCTTTTCGCTTCTTCCGTTGCACCGTTATCCATTCCGACGCTGCTTGCCCTGTTTTCCTTTCTGCTGTCGGTGGTGCTTTATTCTTCACGTCTCGTGTAGACGACTTGGGCCCTTCAACAGATGTTGTCCCGGTAGCCTTGTCCTCATTTTCTACTTCTGTCGCCTTCATGTCATCACTCTCATCTGATGGGCTCTTCTCGAGTTGACGAACTCGTACCGCTTCCACTTGGGTCCGAAGTTCCTCCATACTCCTGAAAGTTGGCGCATGAATTGACAGTTTCTTAAATTCTTCCAGTGTTACCTGTATGCACTTGGTCTTCAATAAGTCTTCGAGGGGTGACGTGCATTTCGTCATCGGGTGTCCCAGTTCTCCACACCGTAAACACTGTTTCCTTCCACTCATGGACGGGTGTTCCACTACTAACATCGTCTGTCCCCATAGAATTCTCGTAATACCCAGCAAGACCGTTGGGCATGCGTCAGATTCCACAATTAATTCCCACGAAGTTGAAGTATCAGAATGAGGGCCATTCTTGTCCAAATCATTCAATTGGAATTCCACTCCTAATAACTTCCGTAAGAACCCGGATAATTTTAACGGGTCCACCGATCGTGTAATATTCTTGATAATACACGAGTAAAACCCTTTGTGTCCGAACCTTTCTCCATTACTATCCACTTGTGTATCCCATGCTGAACCTCCTGTTAGTTGTGCTACCTGATGCAAATTGCGCAATCGATGATCATACCTATGAAAAGGTATTAACACACTTTCATAATTCTTTGCCATGTCCCTCGTAAAGAAATGGAAGTAAAGCGCATGATTGCCACTGTCATAACTAACGTTCTTGACTTGTGCCACCATTTTCCACAAAGCCACACACCCAGAATTTCGAGTTGCCGCTGCTGTTACAATACTTTCTTGAATTCACTTAGTACTTAGAAAAAGCTTCCTTGATTATGCTCTCACCACGTAGATCCATAACTATAAAACCTTCCACTTGAGCACGAATTGTATGCACTAGCCGCACTTGTTCATCAATCTTCATAATCCTTCGCAAAAATTGAGGCATTTGTTTCGCGATAATAGTGCCTTCCACCAAACCTTGCACTATACGCCATTCATCCTGCGTTCCCTCACGAACTATCATCGGGGCAAATTTGCCATAGTCCTTTTCACAGACACTCCGTAGCCGTATAATCTCCTCAGACGAATAAATGTCAGTCTTGAATAAAAAGATGCTCTGCTTCAATTTATCCACAGGTTCTTCCGCATTCCGGCCAGCCGCTTTATTTATCCATCCTTTCAACGGCGGTGGTACCAATTCCGCCCTCTGAACCTTTGCTTGCCCAATAAGTTTCCATAAGATGCTTTCCAATGTTTGAGCTGATCGTTGCGCTAACAACGCTAATCCCACTACTTGCTTCCTCCATACCTCCCAGTCCTGCACCGGATCCACAACCACAAGCTCAAAATAATCCAGCAATCGCTCCACTTCCTGTCTCTTCAACTGCGGTAGCCTTTTAGGAGCCTCGGAAAGACGTGAACTTGGTCCTCGTGCCTTCACGTATACCAGAGAAAAAAGATCTTGCGACAGGTCCAGCCACGCATGCACTCGAGGCCGCGTCGTCACTGCTTGGCTCAGTGCTGTATGCAGTGCCTGCGCCAAACATTTCGGTTCTTGGGAGGCCACCAGTTCGATAGTGCCTTTCCCTGGCGCATATGCCGTCCTGGATTCTTCCACTTGATTCATCTGAGTCAATGATGAATTGTTTTCTTTAAATCCGGTGTCACTACCGGTATACCCGATTTCGTACTACCATCCTCCTTAGAAGTGGTACTTGCTGGTACCAGTATTACCGGTTGAACTACCGGCTCGACTGGTTCCATTACAGTATCGGAACGATCGTCTGCCTCGGGATCTGAATCGTCCGTGCTGTGCGGTACTGGTGATTCAGCAACCACTTCGTCCGTGTGGCCTGTTGCCTCCCCAGTTCGCTTTGAGATGCCTGCTTCCACTGGATTATCCGGATCTGGAACCAGACCCGGGTCATCCTTTGGCCCAGGGGCATCATTCCTATCTTGCATTGTAGTCCTAAACCCTGATCGGTCTATCGATCTGGGGCAGATTTCCCAAATTTAGAACGAAACAATAAATAAATGACACACTGTATTAATAAGTATTATACATTGTGTCGAACCTCAAACTGTATAGTGTAGCAGAGATCTACTGTATAGTGGTTGCATTCCAATCAATGAGTGATTCAGTTACTGTATCCGGTGCATGGTACCTTTATATTGGTAGATTAAAGTACGCTCTGGACTGGACATGGCAGTAGCGTTTGTATATATAGTTGATAACTGCAGCTATCCACTATTTGGCTCGTGGCAGGCGCGTAGACTTAACTACTACAAGATGATTCAGTTGACAGTTTATCTCCATTTGTGGTTGAATGCGTCTCATTATACTAACAACCCAACCAAAATGGTTCGACTTTGGATTTTCGTCCCTAGTGGGACTCGAACCCACAAGCTCCCGGTCCCGGGGGCAGGGCCTTAACCACTGCACCAACGGAGGTCGGTAACCTCCATTTGTGGTATGCAGGAGAAAAATTAACGTTTGACCCAAGTAGATTTCGTGAGTAGACAGTTGTCGCCCGTCGTGTTGCAGTATGCGGTGCGTTTTTTTGGCTGTACGATTTACCCAGTAAATAGATGTAGCCCACCATTCTCCCTTACACCGACGATAAATTGCGATGTCGTAAGTCGGCTGCGTCCTCAATCTACTTAGTTCAGCTTTGAATTATCTCCCAAATAGATAACAAGCTAGTCTTAAGCAAACGAAGCTTTGGAACGCTCACAACTCGGTATTCGCTGTCCCTTTGAGAAAGTTGATATCATCCAAGCCTTCGATATGAAGGCGTTGGTTTGGAAAGTCAAAGTCGAAGAAGATTCATCAAGGTATTGCGCGAGCTGAGGAATGTGTACAGAAGAATCCAAAAGCGGTGGAAACTGTCATTAACAACCCCAGTGTTCGTGAAGCGGCGAAAAATCATATGGATTACATGCGTTTTATCCGCGGAGCGAAAGACAAAATATTTGGGGTGAAGGGCCAGCGTCGATATGTTTTTTCCAGACTTGTTTTGGTCATAGCCGTTATACTTATCGTGATTCTTGCCAGTATTTTTTGATAACGACGCTAGGAGGTGAGGTCTCATCTGATTCAGGTTTGGCTTTGCCTCAGTTTAGACAAGATCCGTGACCGATACGCGACCAAGCACGTCTCCCAGATTTGTCGACACGACAAGAATCAGGAATGCACTGAGGCAGAAGATGACCAAAAGATTGACGTTTTTTTATAACAATAAAGCCATGAACTCGCGTATACCTAGAAAATGTAGATATGAAAGAATAAGATGAGAGATACACTATTTTACGTTGTTTCTTAGTAGGATCCAAGGGCGTTGTAGCGGCTAAACGATGACTGTCGTACCACGGATTACCAAGCGATTCGGGACATGATAGTATTTGATGTCGAAGATCGACGATGGAAAATCTTGTGTGCTTCCTTGACAGCTCTTACCGTTTCACACATCCATGATCGAGACTGCCTTCAAAATTTGGACTACCATGTGAACACAATGTGACAAACGTTCCAAGGGCTCAACTTGTGTCGTGGCACGACTGTGCGCGTACTTAGTAACCACGTTCATTTGCTAACTCCAAACTCGACGAAATATATCCAAAACATCAAATGAAGCCAAATACGGCGATCTTTTAGCGCAGTAGCATTTTTGTTCTCTTAACTTGCGAAATAGTAGAGCGCTTGCCCCTTCGCAACCCTAAAATAACATCTAACCTATCTTACTTATGCATCGGAGCTTTGGACTACGCTTTCGGATAGTTTCTTGTGGAGTGCGAAGCTGTCCTTGTGCGCACGTCACATTCATTACGGTACGCTGTACCTCTCTGATGGTACAGGGTCATTAGGTCTACTTCGAGGTGCTTGTTTTTCGACAGGTGCTGGTTTTCAAATTGGGTGCTCTGTCTAGTGCTGGTTTTGCGATGTACTCTATATTAAATGCATGTCCTAAGTTTTGATTTTCTAAAAGTCCTACTTAGGTAAAAATCCTAGTTTGCAGGCGTGCAAGTATAGTTTATACTGGTGTGCTAGTACCAGTATAAAAAGGAATGCCCGAGCTAAATTTATAGTTGTTATAGTAAAATGAAACGTGTATAATCCAATATTAAAAAGAACGTTAATCGAAAATTTTCTAACATGAAATTTGTGTGTAATAAGTCACTGCAATTTTGTCATAGGAATTTTGATCCCTTTTCGTCTTCATTGAAAGCCATGTTCAAATTCCACCATAAACTACGTCAAGCAAATTGTTCCCTCATACTTCTTAAACTAATGTGGCAACACGTCTTCAACACACTTGTTTTTTCTCTGCAAACTCGTCGCGGTCGGGCTCAGGGTAAGGTGGTTGCTTAAGTATTGACCCAACCTTCGGACAGCATGCGTAATTCCGGCTGCGATCACGAGACCAAGTACTGCAGTGCGCCAACCGCTTCGTTTAATGGCTAGTCAGTTGTGTCGTCTTTCTTGATGACTGTGTACGTCGTCACTTCTGGGTTACACACCGCCGGATGAAAGCGTATTTAAATTTCAACAACGTATGCTTCTTGACTGAGGAACCATGTCGGTCAATGATCACTTCGACACCCATTCGGTACTTCACTGGTTGAAGCTCCACCAACTCAAATACTTCTTGTAGTTTCCTTCTTACACGTTCGCAATCAGTCTCATGTCCCATGAGCAATATATCATCCGCAAACAGGGTAAGCAGCATAACAATATACCCCTCTTGGAATCGGGCGTAAAGACTCAACTCGGACGAATCCTAGACTTTGTAGTCGATCATGTAGCTTGTGATTTCAAAGGTTGTGTGCCTCGACTAACTTACATATCTTCTTTTATTTGTTCGCTCACCTCAAAGCCATTCGGTATCTCTATTAGCATCATCTCTTGCAATTCTCCATGTAGATATGCGGTATTGACATCATATTGCAAAACGGCACAGCCACGTTAGGGTGCTAAGTATATCGCCGCCCGTATAGTGTCGAATCTTATCACCAGTGCATATGTCTAGTAGTAAATATTTCCATAAATTTATTTGAATCCATATCATACAAGTCCTGCCTTGAAACTTTTTGACAAGGTCTGCTCATTTCCTTCACCGGGAATTTTGCGAAGTGATTCAGGATTAATCAACTGGCAGATGAGTGATAGGACCACTCTTTGATTCGTTAAAAAAATGCCAACCGGAGTAGCTACCCCGAGCCAGTCATCCCATAGACGAAGGAGACAACAGGGGCTCCTGTCAGCTAACGAAACGGGATGTTTGGAAATGCGCCGGGAGGTATCGAGCGTATACAAAGGGATGTTGAGAGAGTGCAGGACAGGTTCTGAGTCTGGAGGCTATTCAAGCAAGCGTGGTGTACGGCAACGATGCCGGGTCAGGTCAGCGGTGCTGCCCGGAACCAGCATGGGTCGCGCAAACAAGGAATCAATGCGCTTAGTACTATGAAAGCCGAATAATACGCGATGCACGAAAGTTTGCGTGATTTGGAGTAGATACACAATCTATGTAAGGTATTAAAGATCGAAACACAAACACAAACGGTATACTGTGATAACATGGCGGCAATTTATCTGACGGAGAAGCCTGGCAAGCATCATCACGGCAAACACATTGATTGGGAACAAGTACCATTATGTAAGAAAACTGGTACATGACGAAAGACTGAAACCGAATACGTACCGACAAACAATCAAGGTGCAGACGTTATGAATATTCACTTGCACGTGTGAAGTTCATGCGTTTTTAAATGATGCTAGGCGTCGTGCCACGCAGGGCGACGACAGACGAGCGGCTACGTGATGATGGATTATTAAAAGAAAATATAAAAAAAGGGGGAAGCAAGTACAGCGTTTTGTACACGGGCGCGTCCAAGTAACGGACAATGGCAGGAATCTAGGCACCGTCCTCTGGATGGGACTCAGAGCTTATCAAAGACTGCCAATAACGACTTCCAGAAATCGGCGCGAGGGGGGGTTTAAGTGGATACACAAGTTGCGACCACGCTGCCAGACGCTTGGGCGGTTACAGTTGCAGGGCGACCTAACGGCCCAAGAATAAAGAACCCAAGACAAAGGGCGTCTACGGCAGGGCCGTTACAGAGGTGCTACCGCAGGGCGTATATACCGCAGGGCAGTTTGAAGTTAGAGGCTACTTCAACATAGGAGTTTGTATATGCATATATTTATATTAGCCAACATCTAATATAAATAGGGCGTGCAGGGTGAGGTGCCAGCTGACAATGGCACAGGTGGAATGCAGTGCGCCGTTTGAAAAAATTGTATGCAGGGCATCTACTAAGTCCCCGGGGCTATATTGGCACGGGTTTCTGACTTCCTCTACCATAAGGCATAAGACCAGCAAAGTGGATATTTAGTGACCTGTCACTACTTTTGTTACCGCTAGGTACGAACAGGTCTGACACTAACAGGTCGCTAGTGAGCACAGAGCACGTCATTTTTTCCTACAGGTTATGAGCTCAAGGCCTACGAGGATGAAGTCCACTTAAGTATTTTTTGTTTTGGAATTGCGATTCTCGAGGAAACGCGAGAACTACCTGAAAGTTCGTTGACGAAAGGGTTATACTCGGAAGTGTGATTACAAATAAGTTCTGGTTCAAGTTTGCTTTTTTTTCGTTCGGTTTTTCACGTTTGTTTTCACGTGGTGTTGCGATTATTTCTCGAATGGAGACAGTTAGATTGGATATAGCGGATACACACATGGATGTATTAGTCGAACAGATGAAAACGCTGAAAGGATGATAGAAGAAGAGCGCTCACAACCGTCTGCTTCTAGTACATTACCTGGGTCCGGAAAAGGCAACACGCTATTGCCTGATGCGATGAATGGAAGCGTTTTACGCGACGCCCTTAAGAATTACGGGACGTTTAGAAAAAAGATGACGTTGAATGACTCAAACGGTGAGGATGAGATTGAGTGGTGTGGTGCGTTCCTGGCTGGTGTTTAGCGCCAACCCGTGTCGCAAGTCAAACAAGGGGTGGCAGGAAATCCACCGCCGCAGTGTAGGGTTTAACACTGCCTGATGGTTTGATGTTGAAAGCCACAAGGTTTGGAAAGGTACCGCTTACGAATGCGTCATGTCAGACAACAAACATCGTTCTCACCGAAGGTTTTTTACTTCGCTCCAAAGCTAAAAAATGGAGTTCGCTCGGCTGTCTACGAAAGAAAGGGTGCATTTTAAAGGATAATAGCAAAATCATGCAGATGGTTTTCAGAAACCAAGTATTGTTTAGAGTGGGCGTTCTAAGATCTGTTTGCTGCGAATTTGCAGGTCAATAGAGGTAAAAGCACGAAGGGGAAGTTCATACACATGGTTTTGAATGCAACGGCGGAAAAGATACGGAATAATGTCCAAGAAGCAAGTCTGCACAATTATCATGCTGGCTTGGGTCACTTGTGCCCGCTCCTTCCGCGCAAATGAGGCAATGGGGCCTCGAAAAGTTGCTTTTCTTGATACCCGATTTAGGGGGATTAGCCAGTCTTTTGACTAAATCGTTAGTAAAAACCGTAGTTTGAAGTGACCTTAAGGGCCCTATTACCCAGCGTGACCGACGTATCTGGTCGTCTTTCTGGACCTTTTCTCCAATTATGTTAGTGTCTTTGCTGCTCGTACGAAGGCTAAAGCAGCGAAAATGCTTGATAACTTTCTCGCTTTGTTTGAAAACGAGTTTAATTGCAGACTTCACGTGCTTAGAACGGATAGAGGTGATGAATTCAAAAACGCCGATTTATTTGGCAAACATACAGGCGTTCGGCGTCAAGTAACGGGGCTGGTAGTCCAGCTCAATTGGTAAAGTCGAACGCATGAACCAAACCATTTTCATCATGGTTCGGTGCATGAGTTTTGGTTCCTGGGTGCCTCTCGTGTTTTGGTCGAAAGCGAATGAGTACGCCAGGTATATACTCAACCGCAGCCCGACGAGATCCAACCACGGAAAAATGCCCTAATACAAATGTTGATCAAGGTGCAGACTAATGTATCTGACGTGGTTTTATCAGGTCGCCTTGTATAGTTTGAAGTGACACGCGAAAGAAGTTTGCTGCGCTTGCAAAACTCGTAGAAACGGCATTGGTATCCGGTAAAAATGAGGAAACAAAAGGATACAAGGTCTTTTTACTGAAGGACAGGGTGGTAACAACTACCAGGCACGTTAGCAGCTTCTAAACGTTGACGAAAGACGCAAACCAAAGGGCCGTCCAAGCGCTCGAGAACGAGAACGAGGGCACCCTAGAAAACCTGGCCGAAGAACGTATGACACGCATGCGAAAAAGGGAAAATGGTTAAAAAAAACTGCTACGAATGGAAGTTTGCTTGAGACGGGGGAGAGAACCTCGACAATGTCACGCCTAGAAAGGCTGGGTGAAAAACGGCATATAAAGCAGCGGTCCTGGAACAAAACAAGTCTGGGAAGGAGTGTGGGTACCGGTTCGGAAGGCGGCGCTGATACTAACGAACCTACAAGTGAGAAAGATGTCGATTTGGGCAGAGTATGTTCGCGAATAAAAATAGTGGAGATTTACTTTTTGCGTTCGAATGATGGAACTCGATGGATCAGAGATGGGAATGACTACATCTGGGCCTGATCCTATCAGCTACATGCAGACACATGACGAAAAAATGCAAACCAATGGAAGATGGCCGAAAAGGCCGAAATTAAGTCTTCGGAAGAAGCAGCACGAAAAGTGAACGGAAAACACCACTGCCAACAAAAAGGGTTTATAAAACCATGTTCAAGCAGATGGGAGAATCAAGCACTTATGGACTAGATTAGCCAACGACTGTGATGGAGATCAATAATGTAAAAATTATAAAAATATTATAAAAATATACTAAAGATGTTTCAAACTTGGGGAACCCTGCGCGGCACGTGACGTCTCAAGCGCGTACCCCAGGGTACATTTGAGATGTATCTCAAGATCCCGCAAGGATGCAAATACCACGTAAGACATGAAAAAATTTGGGGGAAATTCCGAGAATGATTTAATATTTCAATTTAAAAGAATCTTGAACGTTCGTTTGTGGTACGCGTTACTGCAGAAAACCCTTTAACTTGATTGGCGTTTACGTCGACAAAGTATTGGTAATAGAAACGCATGAAAAATTGGTTAAAGATTTCATTTCTCAAATGCAAGTATTGGAATTAAAAGACTTGGGGTACGTCCAAAAGTTTCTAGGCATGAGGTTCGAAGAAAATTTAAGAGGTGGGGTATACGATTGATCAGGAATGTATAGTTGTGGAGATGCTAGAAAAACATTAGTTGGCTGATGCGAACGGCGTGAAGGCACCAATTGCCGAAGATCAAATGTCGGTGAATCTGTTTGAATTGTCCAGAGTGTTCGGCAACAGGCGGACCTACAATTAAATCGATTGTCGGTAGCTTACATTGGATATCCAGATGCACGCGACCAGACATCTCATTTGCAGCTCACAGTGTGACAAGGCGTACGTATGCGCCAACACGTTTGGATTTCAAAATGGCGAAACGGATTACGAGATACCAAAACGTGTCCAAGGATCTCAAAGTACTCTTCTCCGCTCGCTGCTCGTTGACGTAATTTAACGAACGTTTCGGAGATTTTCGAAGCTTAAGCCCTTCCAGTTCTTGTTCTCCAGCAACCAACTCTTCGGTATGTAGTATGTTGTCCATGCGCTGAGGACTGTATCGCACCATGAGCGCAAGTTTCAGGTTCGAAGCCGCATATTCAATAAAATTTTCCACGATTTTTCGCTCGTTGGACTCGCTCTCACGCACACGAGCAACTACATACAGGGAGCGCTCGGTCAGGGTTTTTTCAGCCGAGAACAATAAAGCAGCTTGGTGATGGGTAATGTTCATCTTGAACGCGCTCAGCATTCGATTCAAGAGAAAGTAAAGTTGCTAGAGTATCTGCCTCCAAGCTCCAATGTTCGCTTAAAAAATTGCGACGCGACACCTTCCAGGTTCGCCAAGCTTGTTTACTTTAATCGCTCCGTCCACGTGAATGCAGACGACAAATCCACGACTTCGGCAGCCTCTACCCAAATTTGATTCCAGAACCCACGTTGGGATAAATTTCTACGCCTGAAAAATTGCTTGTCGTCAACGTGGGGATCTTGACTTCCCCATGTGTCCCGAACAAATTCATCAAATGGTTCTGCGGCGGTGGATTTCCTCCTGCCACCCCTTGTTTGACTTGCGCCGCGGGTTGGTGCTAAACACCAGCAAGGAACGCACCACCCCAGTCAATCTCATCCTCAACGTTTAGGTCATTTAACGTCATCGTTTTCCTACACAAACCGTAATTCTTAAGAGCGTCGCGAAAAACGTTTTCATTCATCGCATCAGGCAATGGCGTGTTGCCTTTTCCGGACCCAGGTAATGTATTGGGAGCAATCGGTTGTGAGCGCTCTTCTTCTATCATCCTTTCAGCGTATTCATCTGGTCGACTAATACATCCATGTGTGTGTCCGCTATATCCAATCTAACTAACTTTCTCCATTCGAGAAATAATTGCAACACCACGTGAAAAAAATATAACGTGAAAAAAAATCAAACGTGAACCAGAACTTATAACCCGCTGAACAATGGACTCTCAGGTACGTCTCGCGTTTACTCGAGAATCGCAATTCAATAACAAAAAATACTTAATTGGACTTCATCCTCGTAGACCTTGAGCTCATAACCTGTAGAAAAATTGACGTGCTCTGTGCTCACTAGCGACCGGTTAGTGT
>MIQA02003706.1:44975-73952 GCA_001887855.2 Sclerospora graminicola | reverse complement strand
TAATCCCTAGGGTCCACCAGGAGAGCTAACCACCCAGTTGCAGCGAAGGATTTTACCTCCGATACAGTGTACATACATTATATTTATAATATATGTAGAGTGACCAATAAAATGGGGTTCACCGCTGCTCTAAAAACGGGTATTGCAAATCGGGTTTTTACATCTAGGTGGCTACAAACATATGGTTCGTAGATCAGGGTGGCCACAAGTGTACGTAGGTGGCCAAAGCGTGACCAAACAAATACCGGTATGTTAAAAAAGAGATATCGTCAAGTATCAGCTGTTTAAACGTTTTTTATTGTCGAATTTATAATACATGAAAATGATCTTATTGAGGGTTACCGAAATGCGAAATCAGGGTACGCCGATGGTTACGCAAGTTGACTAAACACCATCATTGAATCTGACACACTTGCACTTAAAAAAATGTGCAAGTATGGTGGATTTAATGACACTAATCACTAATGCATAGATATAAAACTACTAATGTTTTCTACGGAGGTATTGGTACTCCATTAGGATGAACCGACATAGTGTAATGTCTTCCATAAAACTAAAATATAATTCCTTTTGCCTGCCTCCTAGAAAGTTCTTTCTCTACCTTCATGGAATCGTGCAATGTTGTTTATTTACTACTACTCCTGGAGTATGTGCAATATTTTAGTGGCCATGCATTTTCATAGTAAAAGGCACAACTGTGGACGTGGATCCTTAAATACATGCAAGTCGCTTCTTTATCGCAAGCTTATAAGTATTGTCAGCAGCAATGTAGCTTTCTAACATCCTAGACTCGTGCGCTTATTCTTAAACATCCAGCGTAAACACGATCTGGTCCAATATTCATATCGTTTAAGCCCTTCCCACCGCTGGATCGTTTCCGCATTGTCGGCGTATCGTACACAGACGAAGTAAGAGGCTCCAAGAACTCGTCTTCACTGTCACTCATGCCGCTTGGATGTAACTTGATTAAGTTTATGCATCAAAGGATGTATAGACATTTCTTGAACAAGAACGACTCCTTGATAGGCGACAATGCCAAGATCTGGCAACTTTGACCAGCCACTTTCGGGCGTAGCCGATTCTGACACTCCTCCCCTCAGTGCAGGAGCCATTGTCTCTGTAGGGCCACAAGGCGTATTTATTTACTAACGTTAAAAAAGGTTCACAAAAATAAATAAGCCTCTTAATCTGGCAGATTTACTATTCTTCTAGCCAAAGCAACCGTATTTCAAAATAGGAATAGTTACCGGTATTTGTTTGGTCACCTACGTACACTTGTGGTCACGCTTTGGCCACCTACGTACACTTGTGGCCACCCTGATCTACAAACCCTATGTTTGTAGCCACCTAGATGTAAAAACCCAATTTCTGGTGTACCAGTATCCCGAGGAATGTCCGAGCTAAATATATAGTTGCTTGTTGTAATTAAAGTAAAAATGAAACGTGTATAATGTAATATAAAAAAGAAAGTTAATCGAAAATGTTTTAAAATGAATTTTGTGTGTAATAAGTCACTGTAATTTTGTCATATGAAATTTGATCCTTTTTCGTCTTCATTGAAAGCCATGTTCAAATTCCACCATAAACTACGCGCCTCTCACCTCCACACCCAAAGCGGTGAAACATGATGATAATTTACCTATGCTTGCAGCTATAAAGATGCCGATTTTGCGATAGATAAAGTGGAGCTCAAGAGTGTGAGCGCTGTGGTTATTTACGCTAATGGTGTCATTGCCGGATGGAATTGTACGAAGCAAGCTTTCGTCGCGCTGTCGACGGCCGAAGCGGAATTTGTGGCTTCTGCATTCGGAGGAAGAGAGTTGCTAGGTATTAAAGAGCTTTTCCAAGAAATTTCGCTAAAGACGAAGGCGCCGATTGTGTTGAAGTTCGACAATCAGGCTTCCATAAAGCAGCTGCAAAACAAGGCGAGCGCTGTCAAGGCCAAGCACATTGATGCCAAGCTAACATTACTCATCACCGACTTGTAGATCGTTCAGAGTGGCTTCAGGTATACCGGGTGGCATTTCTGGTAAAAGCGCTATCTGCTGTTCGATATCATTTATGTACTGATCACCACCTTCGTGTATACACACTCGATATCCACTGGGTCTGTTTCTTCCGGTCTGACATCAACCTAGATCGACCTAGGTGAGTCATCCGTGTTTTAGTCCCCTTCTGATTTTGCTTCTTTCTTAACAGCCACAACGTATTCCTCATGTTTGATTCCCTCTACTGAATCAACTATTCTGCTGTTCTCATTGGTAGTAACATCACCTTTGAGTAGTTCGTCGTTGTCGTCATCCGTCAGGTCGGTCGTCATCTGTGGTCCGACTATACTAACATTCAAGATCTACGGACTTTTTCAACACCATTTTCACCAGTCGACTTTATAGATAACCCCCTGATTAGTAACTAGGTCGGAGTGGCATATCCCGGGTTTTCTACTAATGGTGAGGGTATTTTCATCTACCATCTCCTCGTTACTGATCAGGTCAGTGGTGGCTTGATATGCCAGATTTTTCCATTCAGTATATCCTCGTGACCCAACCGAAACATATCCCATTTGTCGGGGAACTTTACCTTCAGCCAACCACATCCGTATGATCATATCCTTGTGAACAATTAATGGCTGATCAGAAATGTTATTAATTCTAATATAACTTGATCTGTCGATCCCTTTCACAATGATCCGGCTACCGCAATATTTTTATATTTCTCCATCTTAACCACTTCCATACGAACACCAACAGTGGACGTCGACCGGGCAGTTGTATCTGCACTTCGTCCGTTAGGGTCAGAGTATCATGGGAAAAGTCAAGCCGTATACTGGCCGGGACCATAAAATCCATCCCCACTATAGCATCTTGACTGGCTAACCGGTTGACCCAAGCATAAAATGATAGACTAGGAAACCGACTAAGGTGATCTTGCCACGTGACTAGACTTCGGTCATATAAGAGCTTTCACGGATCCCTACGCATTCTTGTCTCTGAATATCGTCTATACGACATCCCACCTTGCGAACAAAGGCGGAGTCGATTATTGAGACGTCCGCCCCAGAGTCAAATCATATAGAGGCTTTTGAGTTATTAATTTTTCAATTAGCTTTTGCTTGCTTAGCCCACTTGTCGGGAGAGTGATACTTCCAGTATCCTCGAGATTCACCACAAATTAGGTCCAATTTCAATAATCACATTCGAGCGAGAATATTCATCCACTCTGAGACTATGAATTGGAGACGATTATCACAATTCGAAATAAGACATATATTGTCGGTTATCGCTTTTTCCTCGCACTTATTTCTGCTACCGATGTATGCATAAATGCTGAACATAGATCGCTCGGTTCGAACCAGATTTCAACCTGGCGAGCGATCTAGTTTAACATTTTTCGACTTTAGGTGGAAGCATGCCAGCATGTTTGGTCGGCACCTGCCACTTACGCATCTGATTGAAAATTCTTCAATCGGACAGGAACTGACATCGTGAATCTTTCCACAAGTCTTACACAAGAAAAAACAATGATCGGATGGATGACCTTTACAGTCACATTTTCCGCACGTAATTTCCTTTCTACAATCACGATCGCCGTGCTATGTCGACATTTCATGAACACATTTCTTGCGAGGTCGGTCCAAATCAGGGTTGTTTCGGCCTCCTTTTTGTCCATCTCTTCCAGTAACCGTCGACATCGGGCGGAGTACGATTTAAGTCGTGTAAAAAAGGCGATACAGTTCTTCGTCAGAACTTAGACTCGATCGGCTGCTTTCTACTCCATAACTGATTCTCTTGCGATAATACGGATTGCCCTTGCTGATCGGGACGCTGGTGCATGACATGATCAGGAAGTGGTTTCTGTCGGTATCGATTTGATCCCATCTCGACTATGGGCTCTCGACTTTTAGCACGTTAAAATGTGCACAGAGTCTAGTCCAGTTCTTCAGCTGTCTTCAGTCAGAGTAGGGTCAGTTGGTCAGCCAGGTCAAGATTGTCCAGGGTGCCGATAAAGCTCGACGTGCTCGCAGGTCGTATTCACATGTTTAGGTTCTTTGATCTGCATCTTGGCCCTCAATCCATTAACATTTAAACGATGTAGATATTCAATCGGATTTCGTCTGGCCTCTTCTTGATGCGGTAGTATTGTCTTGCGACAGATACCCCTGAGTTAAATGCTGCTCTTTAAATTCACCGCATAGAAGAGGCCACCTCGACCGAACTTCCCGACTTAATTGCTTAAGCAAGTTCTTGGCCGGACCTTTCATTAAATCAGTGAATATCAAACATATTTCTTCTTCCGGTGTCTTGTCTCTTAAGAAGGCGGATTTTGTCTGGCTCAACCAGGCTCTCGCCTGATCATCATTCCATGTCTTTGCAAGTAAATTCCTTCAATTCGGAATTACTGACATCCCAACTTGGATAACCTTTCCGGGGTCGCTATAGAATGTTTGAGCTGAGACCATATTTATCTTGAGAGGCATCCCCAAGTTTAGGTCATCTAGATCGAAATGTTGACTGATACCCCCAGTTGTTTCCATATCAACATTACTAGGCGGGGGTGACTTATTAAATCGATCATGGTGGCTGGTTCGGCAAATTGATCGGATATGTCCAGCCGATCAGACTGACTCCATATCCACATCCGCAGGTGTTTGCGCTGGTTTAAGCGTTGGTCGATCGACATCCGGTTTTTGTTGCCACGACCGCCCCTGACCAGGTGTATATTGGTGTGATTAAAATGTTGTTCCCGTACAAAACGGTCCATCATAGACGCAAACATGGATCGCATCTGGTCGGAGACTTCTGGCATGCCTATAAAATTATTCCTAGAGGTCAAGTTGTTTTGTTTCACATTTTAAGCGGCTTCAGAGCTGTCTTCTGACCCCACTCGACCAGGTTCAGGCTCTCTCTTTCTGCTCTGTGATTCGATGTTGGGATCGATCTGTCCAGTTCCTTCCGGACCTAACGTCATACGATTACTCCGACTAAATAGTCAGGAAAATCTGCTATAGACGGAGCTGACCCATAGATCGAGTCGTCATCTTGTGCGGCACCGGTCATAGGACGTTCGATCTGCTGGGATCGGTGTGAAGTATCGACCGGAGGTGATGGGGCCACGGGATTCACTTCAAACAACGATGCTAGGTGATGGTATAACGTTACCATAGCTTCTTTGATCGTCTCTCAGTCTAGATCGAGCAGTTTATTTGCGTCAAAACCACTAGTGGTGATACCGACTTCTTCGATCGGTACAAGCAGGTTTCTGAACAGATCGATCTAGCTTCCGGAGTTGATCGGCCTAGTTGCCCGACCTTCCAGTTTTCCAAGGGTCGGATGATTTTCATGACGCGATTAGATTTCAGGAAATTACGGAACTCGCAAAGATAAAACATGCGTTCAATATCTTTGACCGTAGTTTTCCCAGTTGGCTCTTTATTTTTTCCTTTTCGTCGAGCATCTTCGATTCAGATCTTTCATATTTTTAGGTGGATCATATTGATCCGGCCACATTTTTTTCGGTCCTTTCCAATTTTCGTATGCATGGGATCGAGGCCGACACCTCAACCCTTTCCCGGATTATAGTTGGTTTTACTATAACCCAGGTCGGCTTCGGTTGTAGCCTTATGAAAAGTTGTTTCAACTTGAATGTTGACCCGGAACTCCGCCGGACCAGGCCGACCATCGCTTCCTTTAAATTTGGAGAGTATCGGAGGCGATACGCCTTCCTCCAATACACCCGAAAAGTTTCCACCACTTTGATTTTTACATCTTTCTCAACTTTAGCAAAATCACGGTGATATATGAGTAATCAAGTGATCCAGGCACGCGCACCGTTGTGGTGGAGCAATTTCCAAATCCAGAACGGAAGTTTTGGGGGGAAGTCGGATTCCCACTTGACCAAACGACCAATTATCGGAAGGGGTACTCCGTTGGTCCTGGTCGACTTTAGGATCGGAGAAGTCATCCAGTACAACAGATCAAAATTCAACTCCGATCCGACTCCAGGCCAATTCCAGATCCGGAATTGTAGCACCATGTCAGATCAGCTGAAGATCGGTAGAAGGTGGTACTGACCAGGTCAGACCAGGTTGAAGATTGGTTGAAGATCGGTTCGAAGGTGGTACCGATCAAACCATGTGATAGGACGGCCAAGATCGAAGTATTAGGTAAGTCATATAGGTTGGTGTATGGAATATTAGGTATTACATATTACATTTAAATAAAAGGATTGGATTTCCCCCCTAAGCAAATAGTCGCTCCGCCATGTGGCGGCGGTCATTGAAAATAGTGCAGTGGATAAGTACGAACTTGGTAAGTCAGAGGTAGTGGGTTAGATCATCACACAACAGATTTAGGAAAGGGCCCTTTCCTAAATTTGTTTAGAGTACAGGGCTAACAAGGCCCTTGGAGATCAACTAAATTTCCGGTTGAGACGCGCATTGAAATATTTTGGCTCACCAGAAGTCCCCCATGGGATGGTTTAAGGTTTTTCAACCATCACTCTTACGCTCTGTGTTTTGAACACGTTTATTTATTGGAAAGGTTTTTGTGAAGATACTTTGTGGTTTTATATATCGTGATTTAACATGGTTATTGGTTATCTATCGTTTTATTGGCTAATCCGGTCGGTTGAAGAATCCCGATCCGACCTTTACGGTACTCATACGCGGTACCACCCCTAATCGGTCCTCCGGTGAAGGCTTCAACCGGAGAACACACCTGACTCGAAGAAGTCACATCCTCCGATCTGATCGGAAAACTCCTCATCATCTAGGGTCCACCTGAGTTAAGGAAACCAAAGTGAATCAATGGGTACACAGCCGGCTTCTTGGGCTGATTTAAAAGCCGACTTCTGGAAATGGCACAGAACCGACCTTGATTAAACTAATAAGTAGTCGGTTTCTTGAGGCCTACTGAGACCTACTCGGGTTGACTTATGTTGAGATCGGCTTCTCTGGCTGATCTGAAACCGACTTCTGCAGCTGACACGTAATCAATCTTGCGGGATCAGCTCGTGGTCGGCTTCTCGAGTCCGACTTGGACTGACTTCTTGACGCCGACCGGGGCCGGTTTGTGCTGACCTCCGAAGCCGTCTTCGGCTTACTTTGGTACGTCTCTAGACAAATCTATGCTATATACCTTGACCATTTTCACTCTCTTAGACCACCATGTTTTGAAACTGGACCAGCAAATTCAATCTATCAACCATACTCCACAACCATCTGTTTATTCGGATCGCTGATACTCACTTAACCTCGGTATCACCTGGGCACAATTACTCCATCACATCCCATGTGTCGAACCAACCGTAAACATACTTCGTCTTTATGTTTCGTCCGGTCCGACGTCTAAGTCGACCTGATCCGATATCTGAACATACATAAACAGTCGTGATACTTAACCAATCACGCCACTCATGATAAGGCGTGCTAAAACGGCGACCTCCATATTTACTTAACCCGTTATTGCACGTATCATCCGACGTTAGGTCGGCACGTCCCACCTATCAACCGTCCTATCATGCCCATTCCTGATGGGTGTCCTCGCGACACCAATCAGCGTTAAGATGTGGGCCACTTACATCTGCGTTTTCTAGTCTACTTTACCATACCTTTAATGGGCATTTGCATTAACCCGACCACTTTTGCTGTCCTCATTGGTTGGGTCATCATTGTCGGTCGGCCGGTCCATCTCCGATCACACCGGTTCTCCTATTCTGGTTAATTTTGTTCGGCCATTCAACACGATCTGCCGACCCAGTAGGTCCTTCCATCCATAATGACACGTAATCCAGCAAGCATCGATTTCCTTCAGCTTCGATACCGACGAATCGATTTTCGTTATTTTTCAGATTACCCGATTGGCGAGTCTGGCCGGTCGGCCGTGGCTACCGGCCGGTCGGACCTGCTCGTGTCGACCAAAGCACCCACATTCAACCGTAATAACATCCAGCGGTCACAAGAAACGATCTTTTGAGCTGCTGGGCGTATTCCAGTATTCCAATACCTAAGGAAGGTCCGATCGGTCATTCCATTACTCCGGAGACGGTAAGTCAATCCGACCGGTCCATTCCACTTCCTTGATTAATACCCCATCGTTTGGTAGGTACTATATCCCCCCTCCAACTGTACCCCATTCAAATGATTGATAGTTCTATATCATACAGCTTAGCATCCTCAAAGGGCTAGAGTTGCCGTTTGCGCTGCGCATATTTTACGTAATCGTTTTGTCAAATACACTGCTGATGTAATCGATAAATTGCCAGCTATGGCCCATGAACAATTTGCGAGTAGTTTTTGTGTTCATTCTTATTAAACACCCTCTTTACACTCAAGTAGATTAGACTTTACATCGCAGCCGCGGTGCGGACTTAATTTTATAACCGTTCGTTGTGGGACTGCAGGTATGGTATATTTGCCAAAATAGCTATGCGGCAACGCAAGATATAGTTACTACAAATCACTAGTACATCACGCTTATTGCGCTCAAACTCCACAATCACTGAACGAAAACGTGAAATTACGTCCGCATAGCTCTACCACAGTAACGATAACGTAACTTGTATTGAAGCCGCGCGGTTTTAACACCTTAGCGTCGCATGCGTTTCCACCTTCCTCTATATCCTCGACAGTCACGTTGACTTTTTCATACTTGTTTACTTGCTGCCTGAAATCACTTCGGGATCTTTACTTTATAGTCAGTATTTGTTAGTTTCCTCTATGCAGACACAATTGACTGGTGTTGTCTACTCCTGTGTGATTTGCGACATCACGACAATAATATATATCCATTAACTCCTCGTTATATGCTCTTCACGAACATGTGCGTTCGAACTTACCTCTTCAGAAATATACTGTCTCCAGTAGTTACCCCTCCCCCACTTTTGATCTTACCGAAAAATTCATCTCCTAGCGTTACTGCACAGCTTGGTTACGTTGGTCACGTCAATAACGGCTGCAAGTCTCTATGTCTCAAGCCACTCGAGGAAAATATCTAGTGTGTCCATTGTCTGGTATATCTAGGCGCCCAAATTGTTTGCATTGAAGAACTCGGACATTTGACATCTTCCCATGAGCACTACCCCCTCAAATATAACCCTGCTTCATGGGGGTTATACGCTATAACCCCATGGGTCTCTGTGGTAAAGTCGCTCTTAGAAATCCCTTCTGAGATGCGAACATCCGCGGGGGGCCCAGATCACTGACTGTCGGAGGGGGTACTCCGTCCATCCAGGTCTTGGTCGGAGCCAGCATCCAGCCGGCTGGACCGGCACTTCCATCACCTTGGCTGTGACGACTTGAATGATCCATGTTTGTAAAGCTCACCTTGTGTACCCGTCAGCACTGGCGGTTACGCTCTCTTGATGGGCTATAGAGCGGAAAGTTAAAAGTCCGTAAAATAGGTGGACGGGATTTAGGACTAGGGTTGCTTCTGGGCAAAAATCTTTACCGGGGAGCAAGCTGGCGTTATATTTGAAATTTGTATACTGCAAAAGCTGGACCGAGAATAATCGGTTGGTCAGGTAAACCAAGGTAACAAAGAGGTTACTCCAATCATATGTGTAATAGGGACTCCAAATAACACTCCATAATCTTCCAAAATAAGCCAAAACTTCACCACACTTTCCAATATAACTAAACCGTGGTCCAAACCCGGGCGACTTGAGTTGAGTATATGTTTCACGACGACTCCCGGTCAGGGGACTTCCGGTGGGTTCCTTTCAACCTTCCCCGGGTAAACCAATAGCAGCTAGAGGGGACCTTGTTAGCCCTCTGCTGTGAACAAATGATGACTTGCGTCTTAAGAGCGAAACGTGTACTGATTTTTATCCCTGGATCCAATACAACCTTTTGAGTATCCCACCCAAAATAACCTGGCTGAATTGTTATCTGGCTTACCTGAAATAGCGCGGCCAGCTCAACCTGGACGGTTTTCGTGTACTGTATACCAAATAGCCTGACCAGCCTGAATAGCTATCCATCTCGACCTGGACGCGACCAGGCCGTCGACTCTGATTCCCTCTTCGCGGCCCCCCATTCACTTTCGGCGTCACATCCGGCTACTATAGGGACATAACCTTCTCTGGGGTCTTTAATACGTCTATCCCTTGGCCAATCCGCCTCTTGACCACCTACAGCCACCACCAACGGCTATCCAGCTCCACTTGTTCCAGCCGGCCAACTTCTGGCTCACCTAGCTCTGAGCCTTCGGATCGCCTTCGTCTAGCCTGGTTACATGATCTGGAGCTTGCAAATGACAGCTGTCGGAGGTATCCGGCAGCTGTCATCCTGCGTCCGTCGGTGGCCGACCCGGGCAGCTAGTTTGGGCCAACACTTCTATTAATCACGTAAGTGGATTAACTTCGTATCAGTCCGTTAATTCCGGAACCATCTCACCACATCTCTATAATAGTTTTTACAGTATATTTCTTTGTCCCCATCAATATTCTCCCCTTTGGTAACTACGCTTACTGATGTGCTGTCGTCTCTCTCCTCATTTTCCAGGCAAATGCTCACATGGGATTCCTGTACTATCTCGTCAATGTATGTATGGCTCTATAGCTCTCCTGATCCGAACTCCCTGAGTTGATATCCCGCGGTTCCACGTGATTCTTGTCAGGGGGTTTAGGCGCATCCACGGGGTGTTCCTCAGGCTGGTAATCCCTACTCCCTTGCTCTCTACTTCATGTGCAGTCCGGATCCGTATCCAACGATCGCAACGTTTGGGGATTAAGGAGCGAAATCGGGACAGGTGGGCCTGCTAAATAATTCTTCATTCCTAATGGTATCATCAGCCCAGAAACAGACGCACTTATTTGCTAAAAGAAGTCCACATATGCTCTGATCTGCTGTGACCCGTCCACGCAAATGCGGCTCATGATCCGAGACCCGAGATGGGGTCATGAACCACAAGGATCCGATCATAAGAATTCTTTGACGTAGTTCTCTTATTCACCATAGTCTACTCGTAAATTTTGAAACAGGTTTAAATTATGAATAACAGTAACGCAATGACATTAACCAATGACTTAAATACTAAGTAAAGCTTTACCAAACAGATCCGAGATATATTTTTATTTTAAAGTTAATGTTAATGTATCTACTATAAAATTTGCTACATAATGTCACCAAGTACTGGTAGGAAGCAGTAGTTTTAGCGACAGAGTCAGCAACCATCGTAGCACGCAAGTTCTCTGTTAGCCGCTCAACTCTGTGAAGGTGGAAGACGAAACCTTGAAGCTGCGAATCTACAATTAATTACCTGAAGAATAGCTTCCATAAGAAGGCAAAGATTATCTTCCCCGAGATATAGTCAAAGTAAGTGTACCTTTTCTGAGCATGTTTGACTACATATTGTTCAGACGATTGTTATATGTATGCTAAGAATACTTGACTGGATAAAGGAAACGCGGCGTCTTGTTTGTCAGTACGGCACATACAAATGCATTGTGCTTATGGCATCCAGTTTGCTGCCAGCCAGAGCTAGTTGACGCTCCTATCGTGGGTCCATAAATTTCTAGCGCACTACAATATTGTAGTTCGGCGGATTACGCACCATGGTACAAAGCGACGGAGGTACGTAACTCTTCTTACTCTGTCTTGTAAATTAATTTGCCCTACAATAGAATATTTCGTTGAATTATATAGACTATCATTGATAGGTTTGCGTTGGCCATCAACGCCGTCATCGAGGGTGATGGCATTTTAGCCGCCTGACCTACGTCTACGGACAAGCGCTCCGCGGTATTCAACATGGACCAGACCGGCGTCTATATCGACAGCCCTGGTCGTCTAACGGTTGATTACTGCGGAGCGCGTAACGTCAAGGTGTGCAAGGTGAGCTAATAAATCTCGTTTAGCGTCTTTCTATGCGCTTATGCTGTTGGCCATAAGTATTTGCCGTTTGTAGTGTTTGCAGACACACCAGGTGCGCTAATAGAGCATGCGGTGACTGACCCGGGCGTGTGGGAAAATGCACAGCACACTTAACAATGTCGTTGATCGTTTCCTGAACGCACCTCCATCACGAAATGCTATCAACGCATTTGGGACTTTTGGGTCAGGATCACTATCTTGATCCTTTTTATGCGTTACGAGATAATCACCTCTGCTGTCTTTTGGATATAAAAATTGACTTTTGCCGACGTTTCGACTCCTTCAGTATCGATTTTTTTCGTCTCAGACGTCACGCTCTAAAACTCGTTCTCGTCCCTGGTAGCGTCGTTTGTCTCTTCGGATTGTGGCTTCCACCCAGTTTTCGGGAAGGTACCATTATTTCGCCTGTGCCGATACGTTTTTGTGAGAGTGAGCGGTCGTTGTGAATTAGCAATTTACCGTGTGTTGAGCTATGTGTGTGACTATCAAAGGGAACTTGTGTAAGTGGCGCTCGCTCATAGCTACTATAACTTGCTTACGTCTGCACGTAGTCGAAAAAAAAACTGCGTTCCCGGTATGTGAATACAACGCACGTTCCATTGTTTGTGTTCCGGCAGCTGGTTTTGTTACTTGGACTGCTTGCCCGTGTACCTGATGTGAGTACATAGCTAAGCGAGCTTCGGAAAAAATAGGGATGACTTTACGAAAGGCTACGCCTCGAATCGCTTCAAATGAACGTTTATCGTTGTTGCGAAGCGAGCCATCAAAGCTGGCGTTTGAGAGAGGCATTAAAGATTCTGTACGAGCAAGAACAACGACGATATGTGGTCGAAGAGGCCGAGTTTGTCTACAAGAGTACGAGCAGAAACGTTTTTGGAATGATTGCAAAGTGAGGGCATCATAAACCTCGGCGGATTTTGACGTATTAACATTACAGATTGTCGTGTCCCATTTGATCCGTTGGTCCCTCGTGATTTGACCGTAAGGAACTGTTGGAGTAAATGGCTAGTCTCAGTACATTTACCCTTTTATAAGAATTACCTATATTAACTAATTAAGAAGCATTACTCTTGGTACTCTTTGAACACAAGAGGATTAGTGGCATTGAATCCGCTCTACTTGCACTTATATGTGCAAATACATAAAGTGTTAATGTGTTTACGGAGGTATACGAACTCTACTTGAATGTATCTACAGACAAAATGATTAGTGTCCCTAATAAAGTAAAATATAATTCTTTTTGCCTGCTTCCAAGCAAGTTCTTTCTCAACCTTTACGCGCATCGTGTATAACTACAACAGGTTATATGAGCCCAAGCTCTACCTCATCCTATTTTCCTCGCCTGACCGGCTGAAAACGGTTTGACGTCTGGAAGGCCCGTATTCAAGCATACCTTGACAGGAAGAACTTGCTCCAATTTATTGAAGACCCAAAATACAAACTATACCCAGTCGTTGACGATGATGACGAAGACATGGTTTTGGTCACCGACGATGATCCAGATTCGGATCCCAACTATAATGAAGAAAATGACTCGTGAGACGAAAATGAGGAACCGGATCAAGAACACGACGACGATGAAGAAAACTTTGTTGCATCGACCGACGTCCGCCGACTCACAATCGAGGAATTAGCAGTTCAAGATGAAAACGACGATGCATCAAAGCCTGCAACTCCTGTGCTCCCAGCTTTTTCTCAAGTTGGATCCTTTGGAACACTGAATGCCAGGAAGCTTGCCATGGCAAGAGCAAAAGCAGCAAATGACAAGGTGCGAGCCAAGGCAAAGGCTAAAGCCAAACCGAGAAAGAAGATTCTCCTTGCGGCTGCTCAGACGCGTCACTTGAATGCCCAAGTCAAGTCATTCTTGATGAAGAGGCTTGACGATAAGCATATCAAATTGTCAAGGGTTTCGACAAGGCTTATGATATTTATCAAGTCATATACGACTGATACAAGGGCACCAAAGCTTACGGTGATCCCTACGGCATTATGGACTACCTGTACAATGCTCGTTGCCGGGAAGGTGACGACATGACATAGTTTATTTTCAAGTTTGAAGACGCCATGTGCGGCCTTGATACCGTACTGAACAACAGTTTTGACGATAATGTCTTCTCTGCGTTTATCTTCAACGCGATGCTTGCATTGTGGGAGAGTGAGATGCGCATTTGGCGCGGAAACCGTGAGATCTTGTATCTTCGAGAGCTCAAGAGTAACTTGGACTCCCATGTGACCTAGAAACCCGCGCAAGAAAGATTCGCGCTATCCCGGGGTACACCCGAAATTATTGAAACCCAGAATGAACGTGCTCTGGTATCAACTGCTCCTGCCGCAAGTGCTCAAGCCCTTGTGGGTACGAACACTGACAGTCGACGCATATGCTCGTACTGGGATCGCTTAAACCACACAGTATCTACGTGCCATGTGGCCGTGTGTTGGTGAAGCACATGCCGATTGGCCAGGTGAAACCAAACACGGTTATCCCTACCAACTGTAAGTTGCCGAGCAATAACATGAGCACTTTACGCAACTCAACCAATGTCCACAACAATCGTCCACATCCATACTCGCGTGGCACCAACCGCAACAGAAACGGAGGCAGGAGTAAATTTGGACAGCGTGAATACGGTCAAGGCAACCGAAATTCTGGTCTTGGAAACAGCCAAAGTAATTTTTTGGCTACAAACCACAGCGCACATTCGATGGTAGCAGTGATGCCTACAACAAAAGTAACGGTGGCTACAATGGTGGGAACAGCAATTTCAACCAAGGCAACAGCGGGTACCATCAGTACCGTCACAACAACAGCGCGATAATTGCCAATACCACCGCCACTTTGTCGACGTTTGGTTTGACATCCAAGATGACTTCCATGGATGTTGATCCGATCTGGACTATTGACTCTGGTTGTACGCGCCACGTAACGTATAATGACGCGTGGTCACGACAACAACGCCTTACACAGACTGGATCACTGTTGGTGGGAAGAACCAAATCCCGATCTTTGCGATTGGTGATATCTCCCTCAAAGTCATTGATTCCAAGGGACGACCTCAGACGCTCATACTCTGCAACGTCCTATACGCGCCCGAACTAAAGTACAATTTGTTTTCGGTGCCTGCGGCTGTAAAGGAAGCCTTTCGCTTCTCTTTTAATCGCATGCAATGCGCGATTAATACGAGTCAACATTTCAGCTTGAAGGCCAAAATTGCCGTGCATGCCGAATTTTACCAATTTATGACCTGTTCGAATTTGTAATCGACCAGCAAACTGACGGCTCCGATCACCTTTCATGGTATGTCAGCCATTTTACGTTTCATAAATGAATGGGTTATCTTAACTTTCGTATATAGCAGGTTTTGCCTAAGAATGAAGCGATCATCGATCATGGACTCGATCGAGTAGGATCGCAACAAGATAATACATGTTCGTCATGTTCTCTAGCAAAGTCACACCGTAAACCATTGAACCTAAATAAAATAGTTTTATGTGCAAAAACTCCTCATGAAAAAGTTCATAGTGATACATGTGGTCCAATACCAACACCAAGTCTAACCGGTTGTCGCTATTTTCTACTAGTAATCTTTATTGATGAATGTACCCGTTTTGCATTCACATATATTATCAGAGTTCGCTCAGGATTATATGAATACTACGAAAACTTTTGCCGCAAGGCGCTAAACGATTTTAGCTCTGACGTTCACACTGTAGAATACAAGTCCATTAATTATGACCCTGAAAGTAAAGCCCTTCAAGCTGACAATGCGAAAGATATGAAAAACTTGGTCGAACGTTGTGGGACAAATACGGAACCAAATCGCAATTTACGATGGCATACACGCCTGAACAGAATGGCGTAGCTGAAAGAAGAATGCGCACCTATATGGAACGCGTTCGTGCTACACTTTTTTACAGAAAATTATCTCGTCAGTTATGTACTGAATGCGTTCGCCACATTACCGGCCTGGTTAACATAACCCCGAGCTCGGTTACGAATGACAGAACGCCATATGAGCTTTTGTATGACAAGAAACCTTCCGTCATAACCTCCGTGTTTTGGGGTGCAAAGAATTTGTTCACGTCTCAAAAGCACATCGGGACAAACTGGATCCACGTGCAAATATATGCATGTACCTCGTTCTACCCGGCCATAAGCGTGGTTATCGATTACTTGGTGTTTTCACTGGCAAGATTATCTACATGCGGTGATGTTACCTATGACGAAACCGTATCCCACTCCTTGACATTTTTGCCAGCAGAATCAGGATTAGATAGATCAAATCGATCAGCAGAGCTAAAACGACCTAAAAGGGATGAAACTTCCCCATATACCGATCGCATTATATTGCCTACGACACTCTATAACGTAACTCATCAACCTACAGAGAGTGCTGCATCTAAGCCGGCGGTTCAATCACTACACCTGTCGTCAATCTTATGTGTAAAAAGTGAATCCAAATAATACTTCACAAACTACCACAGTAGGCCAAAACGTTACCACAGTTTCCAATAGAGATAATCCGTGTTCAAAACACGGGCGACTTGAGTTGAGTATAGGTTTCACGACGACTTTGGTCGGGGACTTCCGGTGGGATCGTTTCAACCTTCCCCGGGTAAACCAATAGCAGCTAGAGGGGACCTTGTTAGCCCTCTGCTGTGAGCCAATGAAGTGACTTGCGTCTTAGAAACCGAAACGTATACTGATTTTTATTCCTAGATCCAATACAACCTTTTGTAAAACCTATCCAAAATAGTCCGACTGGATGGTTATCTGGCTTACCTGAAATAGCGCGGTCAGCTTAACCTGGATAGCTTTTGTGTACGGTACACCAAATATCCTGCTCAACCTGGATAGCCTTTGTGTACCGTACACCAAATAGCCAGAGCGACCTGGATAGCCCTACACCTCGACCTGAACAAGACCTGGCCACCGAATTCGATTTCCCTTCGCGGCCACGCATCCACCTTCGGCGTCCCATCCGGCTTCCACAGGGGCATATCCTTCCTCAGAGCCCTTCATACGTACATCTCTTAGTCGATCCGCCCTTGGCCGCCTATAACCTCCATCGCTGGCCATCCAGCTCTATCTGGTCCAGCCGTCCAACTTCTGGCTGAACTGGTCCGAGCCTCCGGATCACCTTCATCTAGCCTGATTTCATGCCTTGCACCGATCTGTCGCTTGTGAGTGCCCCTGAACACATCCGAATGCTGTTTTCCTGCGTCCGTCAATGGCCGATCCGAGCAGATAGCTTGGGCCAGCATTTCTACCAATCAGATAAGTGTATTCACTTCTCGTCAGCCCGTTAATCCCGGAACTACTTCACCACATAATCTCTGTTTCCAAATAACGTAACAAACTGTAAGCCCCAAACGCCACCGTCAATCTTTCCTTGTGACAATGATTAAGGTTTCGAAAGACGCAGTCATCGCATATTATAATGTCGTGTGGATTTTCTGGGCGACACTGTGTCGAATCTTGCAAACCTCGATCTTAATACTCGCTACTCCACTTATAAGGTAGTGATAGTGTCTCGTCTTTTTGTCATTTTTGGCGAAGGCATAGGTAGTATGACGCCTGGAAAACGATCCGAACAAACCGTGGGACGCTACGTTGTAACCATAAATTTGTCTGCAATGAGCGCCATTTTATCGACAGTGTGGTCGTTTTCAATTTTAGTTGACGGAGCAACACACAGATCTCAAGGATATCTCGATGTGCGGTGGGATTCGCAGTCGATAGATCCATATTCAGCATATACCTTTTTGTGATACCTATTGGAAGCTAGCTCATACAGTAACGAACTATACAGACTTAGTTCTCCAGATACTGAAACGTGTCGGGGGCGATGGGGTTCTTCGCAAACTTATCGGTATTAGGAGTGGCAGCAACGATGCTTGGTAAGGATTTGCTGTAAGAATACGCCAAGCATGCGAGCAACAGGGTGCGACTGGCATTGCAGTAAATTGGTCTGGAAGTCACCAGCTCAATTTGGTGGTTGTTGGTTTTTTTGACCATTTGGATAAGCTAGTGGGTTTTCGAACGTCCCTTGGCGCCGAAATTATGAAAGTGTTAGAGCGAGTATCGCTAATGCCCGACTTAAACGACTACGAGGTGGGAATCTATTCACGATGCATGCCAATTTTTAGCTATGCATTACGATCCTGTGTTGGAACACCAAGTCGAGAAAGCCATCCTCATTCGAGTGATGCGTGATGGTTTTGCTTGTTTGTAGCTGCTGATATCGCTGGGTACAATCGTACAAATCAGTGACAATGCAAGGCCAGTATAGTGCTTTGGATAACCTCACTCGGGTGATTCAGCTTAAGTATGAGGACGATGGCGATTCAAGATTGCCCAATGATTTGTATATTTGAAAGCCATCATGGTAGTTCACAATCACCAGGCCTCTTTAAAGTAGGTAGAACTACCTATTTACCTAATTTAATGGAAAATAGGTATTCTGGCAAACCCATATTAGGCAGGCCTGGCAAAAACCAAATTAGGTACTCTTGCAGCATACAAATTTCAAGATAAACCAACCAAGTGAATACCATGTTGGAACCGTGAAGAATGGCATGGGTTTTTCATCTTTTGATCGGCACTCAGTAGAGATGCCCATGTAGATATGCATGCTGAAGCTCGTGTTGATGCTTGTGTTGTCAATTATGTTCTCATTACTGGATTCTGATGGGAACGACGTGTTCAATGCAGCAGCACTTTATCCATCGGGAGGCTACCCGTGCGTCAGATAGGTGTATCGACCAGCAAATTTTGTGCTACAATCTGGTTTAAAGATGCGTCCGAGTTGATTCACGATGACGGTACATTGTGGTGGAGGATGTGAGTAATATGGAGTAAAGATCAGTGAACTACATGAAAAATATATTGAAAGAATAGGGGCGTTTTTCTAATGATACAACCATTTTATCCTGCCGACTACGCAAACTAGATACTAAACGTAATACATAAAGCAGCAATCCTACTAGCACTTTGACCCACTTGGGCTTGACAACTTTCACTTTTGTGTGCGCTTTTGGGTAAAAATAGGTAAAAATAGGCATTCTGAAATATTTGGATTAGGCATTCTGTACTTTTTCTCGACACACTGCCTACTTTTAAAGGTCTGACAATCAAAAAGCTAGGCTGCTAACAGATTTGTTGGATTTTCACGAGGAAGGCGAGAAGTTTGGAGTGATATGTTACGCATTCAGGGATTATACAGAATTTGCGCAGCAGTGATACATTTCTTGGTCGCACTTTTTTATCGCGGAAGCCATGGAGGAATGCAGTACTTGCCGTTCTACGTGTGGGGGTCTTATATATTTGTATATAAATAATTCGGTTCGTCGTCCTAATTGTTCCTCCGTTTATTTTCTGATCTCTTTATAGCAGGCCTCTGCATCCTGATACCAATTCTGAGCCGACCTTTTTCTCCCGAGTTAGATCCTACATAGTAACTAATAGAACACCTGCTCATTTAGTCTGAAACCAATCAATTACTAATATTAGTCAGTTATAACATAGTCTTTTCCTAAAAACAGAAATCCCGACCAGATACGGTGTAATCTTTTTATGACTGAGTGTAGACGTCAAAGACCGATATAATAGTATTATTTCTTCTGTTATTGAGAAACTGCTCAATAAAAATAGAGACTGAAAAATGACATACCAAATGAACAATTGCAAAGTAACGCAGCGATAATTCCATTGTAGCCAATAACTTAGTAATACATTAGACCATCAGATCAAAGACTGCCACATTGATATATCCCTGGTTATATGTCATTTACAGTATTTTTTATCATTTGGTGCATAAATCCTATTCGATTAAGTCATATAAAAACCAAATCTGAAAAGTCGTAAGATACCGAGTCAATTTCGATATGACTCAGTCTAATCGAAATTAGACATATCATCGTGTGTGCCCCATGACACTATATATCTAAACTAATTTAGTAGTGTAGCCTTAAAATAGTATACCATTGCCAGTTTTAGCCGAAGAAGTAGCTAGCCCTTATTTTTAAGTATTGGTAGTTTATAACTTAGCTCGAATCGCTAGACTGCTCGTGTTGTTAACTATTTCAAGAGTCATCGTGTCGAGACGGCAACTTGGTTGGTTACGTCAAATGACTAAAGTGCAACTCGCCTGTGCAAGTGATACTAGTGATGAGTAAATTGCCTAACTTTAGGTTACACTTAAAACTAGCTTGAATGCATTTTAGTTTTTGCATTTTTATTTATTTGTATGCCACTCACTCTTTGCTTCTAATGAATTTAAGTGTTCCTTTGGATTCAAAATTGGTTGTAATTTTTTTTGACATCCACTTCATCCTAAAGCTTTTATTGCCAGTTTCAATAATTTTGCAATGTTGAGCTAACCTATCGATAATAAAGCGCTTATTAGTATCCTAACAAAATCTCCTGGACACTATTACAATAGTATACAAAAGTGGTTCTAAACATTAATTTTAAAAAAGATAATATCGGTAACAATACAGAAGAGGACGAACGTAATGATGACAAATCGAGTTCGGTATATTATTCGAGTTTAGAAGTGCGGCCGGTGAAATAATGTAAAAGTGGATATTTGATGTGAAACCATGCAAATTCGAGTAGGACACATTAAATTCGAATTTGATTGGTCTAAATGATTTAGATCGAGTTATTTCGAAATTAGTTGGTCTTTGACTTGAGACCAAAGAACAAACTTATATTTAATAAAACCTAAGAACAAATCATAAGAGTACTATTTGATTAGGTGGTCTATTAGACCCCCTTTGTCAGAACTACGTCAATGGCATTAAACGTACTAAATTGAAGTTGGTTAGGTTACTTTTGGATTTCCATATGTCCTCCCCTATACACCATATGGCATGCCAGTGGGTTCACTCTAGAGAAACATCAGGTACCACCAGAGGCAGCCTGTACCTAACCGCGATGCGCGTCGTTTTCTATTTTCTCTGTCACTTTCCAAATTAGTCGCCAACTTTCCAAGTCACACGATAACCAAGGAAGTCAAGCAGTATCCCGTCTTTGTTCCATGTTATGATTTGGTTTTTATATTGAGACTTATATTAATACATTGTGTAGCTGTTGTTCGACAAGTACTTTCTTAGTTTACTATGTGCACCTCAGTTTAGCTGTTCTGATTAGACATATCAATCTAAGAAGATGGAGATATCAACTACGCTGCTATCGGGCTCAAGCGTAATTTGATGATGCATTTGGTTAAGACTAAACCTCAACTATTGAGTAAGCTTCAACTTGGCCTTCATTCTCAGATCCCCCGGATTGTTTAATTTGCATGGAGTGATTGGAATGTTAATTATGTTGGCTGGATCCTTCGGATACGTAATCGGGAGCTTGCCACTTGGGTTCACGTCTTACAAAATCTCCGCCATAGCTTGTCCGCCAAGTTCACATGGAAGCATACCGTCGATAAAGGCGACAGCGTTGTCTGGGATCGAACCAAGCAAACGGGGACGCCCTACGACAATCACCTTGGTTCCACTCGCTGCAAGCGCTTGAAGTAACTTCTTCCTGTCCTTCTAGTATTGCCAGGCCATCAATATCATTAGATTTCTCCGTGTAACTCGCTTTTACAATCGCAGCAATCGTGTACTTGTGCTGACCAGCATCTTTGCCAGTTCGTCGTTGGATATAATTCCGTCAACTTGAAGTCCATTAAAAAGGTTTTTCATGCCGTTAATCAGATTGAGACCGTACGCGATAAAATCTGCATCCAACGGCACCATAATGATGTCTAGCGACGTTTCCTTTAATGACATGGCGACCGCTTCTTCTCGGGACGTCGCAACGCGATGAAAGTCGTAGAGATTGTATATTGCACTCCAATCCGACACCACGACGCTGTCAAAAGCGAGATTTGAGCGCAAGAGATCGTTTAAAATCCTTGAGCTTACAATGGCAGGCTTTCCGTTGAGAGAAATGTAGTTTGCCATCGTCGTCAGAGCCCCAGCTTTTATCAAAGTGTTTCATGCAGGCAGCTGTTTGATTCGAGCTTTGAAGGCCAAGGATATAAGCTGTGCCCAATATGGAGGTAAGATAGGGATCCTCACCAAATGTCTCGTATGTACGAGCCCAGAGCGCGTATTGCGAAATATCGAGAATCGGACCGAAAATCTACGGAATCCCGTCAGCTTCCGTGTCTCGAGCCGTGATAAGACCCTTGCACCGTGGATAGGGTCGATGCTGTAGACCATGGGATGTCCTCCATTCTCTTCCATTGTGATTGTTTGAATTTGCTCAACAAGAGACCGAAATTCCGTGGTCGTGTAGCCATACTGACTTGTAGTCGACGCTTTATCGTTCTAATACGTATTGAGATAGGACCCCACCCCCAAGCCAAGTGTCGTGGTCGTATTTAGTACACGCGGTCTCAACAAATTTATTAGCGAGTACGCGCTTTTCCGTCCTGAGAAGAGTAGAAGCGAGTGGACAAGGAATTGGGCAGCATTTACGCAGACGGTCGATAAACAAGCTCGCAGTGTCTCTGTGTAGAAGAAAAAGCTAAAATAAACATTTTTTTATTTACAACCTCTTTTTTATATTCATGGACAGAACCATTGCCTATCTATAATGATCGTTTGAATTGGCAATTCATCAAGTACCTTTGGAACTTACTGTATACGCTGTCGATGTATCGAATCCCAAGCCAAATCATCTGTTTCCCTTCAAAGCATCAGCTGTTTTAAAAGGTCAATACAGTAAATCAAAATCCAGTGATTCTCTGGCTATTGTCTCAATCACTGGAATAGGTATCTATTGTAGCTACTTAACCGCTTATCACTAATCTTTCATTTTTTTCCTTCTAGTTACTTTTGCTATTTATAATTCACTTCACCTTGCATTAATGAACTATCCTGTTCGCCGGTCGATGCTGCATCTGCTATAGTTTTTTTATGGAGGACTAATGCTGGAGGACATTGAAGTGCTGCTTCATAGCAAGCAACTAAACTCGTTTGTACAAATCAAGCGATATCATAATGCTTTATTGTATATTTTGACAATTGTACTTCTTCTTATGTCGTCACACAAATGGCACGAACTTTAGTAAAAAAAACTGTATTTCATGACACTCAAATTGCTGTTATACGCGATACAAATCAGAACCAACTCTTCTTTATTTCGCAATATATATAACGAGAGCATTTTGATTCAGCGATATACTGTATGTAGTAACGTAAGGATCGAACGAATTAGGTGTATATTTATATGTTAGTCTAAGGTAAACGAACAGTTTAGTGCACGATTTTGGATCAGTTCGGAGATTTTATCCAGTAACGTAACAAAAACGAATCGGATATCAGAAAACAACACGTTAAAGTCCTTTTAGCGGCCGTTTTTATCCACATCGTTGCAGCTTCAGGGCTTTTTTTTACAAAGTTCTGCGAGTTGGAGAAAATCAGTCAAATTTGGACCCTTTTTACTGCCTACCGGTTTAGTGCACGACTACTGGTCGGATGCTTCTGCGAGCATTTCTTTGGTAAACAGCCTGCCTGCGATATTGATCGTTGTTCTACGCTTCTTCTGCTTGCGTACCGGCTCTGGAGGGAGAGTGAAGATCGCATTCTGGACTGTGGCGACCACATTCGGGCGGCGAAGAAGCCAGGAAGCATTACCAAAGTCGCCTTCTACTCCCCCAGCTTGATACTCACCGAGACGCTAGTATAGTTGAACCAGAGAGAGTGTGTAGAGTCCAGTACCCCGGAAGCACTCGACAGCATTGCTGGAGTGCTCAATGATGGCGCTGCGGTACGCATCGCACGCAATCTCGATGGCTGTCTTTTTAGACAGCGTTGGGTCCGCCGTTTCATACATTTGAAGTTGTAGACGCTCGCGGACGATTGTCTTGAAAGTATTTAACACGGCCACGTCAAGCGGCTGAAAGAGGTGCGTCGCGTTTGCTGGAAAGGCGATCATCAGGATGCCATGGTCGCAGCAGAAGTTCACCGACTCTGAAAAACAATAAAACAACAACCCATTAAAACTGATTATGAACAAGAATATCATGATAAAGAGGTTTTTCAGAACTTGCCAATATTCACATGCGTGGAAGAGTTATCCAAGATCAAAATGAATGGCTTTTGAATCTCGTGGGCTTCCAGCACGGTAGAGAAAATCACCAACCGGTCCTTGAAGATCGTGGCAATGCTGAATCCCTTTGGCACCAGTGACACGCGCGCCATCAATTGAGAGCGCTGCGAGCTCTGTCTGGAGCAGTCGAACGCCAGGGAGGATGATGAGGGGAGGAACAGCGAACCCAGACGCACTAACGGCCGCCACCACGGACATGTGGAAGTTGGGCTTGATCTCCTGCGTCCACACGTTCGTGGAGCCTCTGATGTCGATGACGGTGCTGGTCGTGGACTTCGGCGTAAACGAAGGTTGATGACCCGCGACGAGTCGATCCTCTTCTCGACGAGCAGATTGGCCATCGTGTGGAAACGCATGTCGACCGACGACTTCCCCACAGCGTTTCGCACGCTCCTGATGCTATGCGCAGTGCGCGGCACGAGCACCGGGTGGTGACCAAGGAAGCGCGAGTACCAACCAGACGTAAGTTGCGTCGACTGACTGACTCTCGTGCGCCGCTGCAGCGCGTCGTGGATCATGGTGGCGCACTTCATGATCTCCGTGCGGGCAACAGGTAGGCCCACGCGCTGCATGGCGACAATCCACTCAACCAGGTGGCTCTCCAGGTCCGCTGAGATTGCAGGCTTCGTGCCGCGGTGCAGCCCTTCAATCGGAATCCCGATTTGCCGGACCTTCGCCTTCTTGAACAGCGTACGTAACGGAACAGACGACGTCCGCGCGACCTCGGCGTACGATTCACCGTCGCGCACTCTCTCGAAAGCATCGACGCCGTCTTGCTTCTCGTAGTGCCCGCGGCGCACCACCATCTGGTTTATTCTTCTTGTTTCGTTTGTGCTGGCTGAAAATGCTCCACCTCCACATACAATCCCTCTCTAAAACCATAAAATCAATTCGCATAATATTGGATAATAATCAGCATCGTGCACTGAAGTGATACCGTGCACATAACTGGTCGTTTACCTTACATTGCCCGTTCATAGTAAAAAGGTTGAAAAGGTTTTTTTAATAAAAGTTGATAGAAATAGAAATCCACCAAAAATCAAAAAAGGTTTGCAAACAAAGTGAACAAATCCCCAATCGAAGTGGACGATTTAAAATATACTTATTTAACTTAGTTTTTTTTATCTTTATAAGGTGCTTTTTTTTGCTATGGCTAGTCATGTTTTCAGCTTTATACATACTTAGAGCATCTCCAGTCGTGTGATCTATTCTTTTCTATTTTGGAAAGCTATCCAATTGATGCTTGGTCAATTTAGAAAAGCAATACCGCAACAGAGTTCTGCCCCCAGTCATCGTGTGCTATTCTAATACATTATTACTGTAGGCCAGGTAAGAGCATAATCATGCCCATCGAGCAGACCTCACTGCAATCACCGCTTCAACACATTCAAAGTCTGATAAAGAGGGCACAACTAGCAGCGCAATAGTCAAAACACGTAATGGTGTTCGCTTTGAGCTAGGTTATATTCATGTAGTTTCTTTCCACTGGATGATATTTTAACAATGTGCTGAGCTGACACTTGACGACCTTTGAATCAATTACCGCTTTCACTTACGTACGACAAGGATATTTTTGTATGCCAAATCGGTTACGTTTGAACTGAGTCACCATACCAATTGAAGCTAAAGAGAAACCAAACTACATCTCGGACGTTTCAAATTATTAGAATACATGGCATTTTGTAAACTATGCAACACGTTCTAATTTTGATGTCTTTTCAATATAGAATAGTAAAATGCCAAATCGGTCTTCCCTTAACAATTGGCACTTACTGGTGGAAAACACCGCATTTGACTGACGTAGTAGCATTGTCAATGTTAGCGAAAATATTCAACGCAATTAGCTGCGTAAGCCTAGTGCACAATGTCTTTGTCCGACGTCATGTAGATGACTTGGATTTTGTATTGAAATATACGGTACACGAAAAGATCTATTTATTTTGGCTCCGAATAGCACAGGCCGGCGTATTTTTTTGGCTTAGAATAGCAATAGCGCAACGACTGGCTAGCAGAAGTGCGCTATATGCGATAAATTACCGTTTTTTTATGAATAGAATAGCAATAGCATACCGACAGGAGATGCTCTTAAGCATCAAGTTGTATTAAAGAAATATACATATTGCACATCACTCTTCACTCGTCTAGTTTATCGTTGCAAATTAATTTGGTCAAACATAGGATGTATGACAAAACTGACTATGTGACGTTGCGTGACAAAACTTACAAGATGACAACCATGAAATATGAGTATAGGCTTCAGACGTTAAACATGCTAGAACTATTGCGATTTATGTAGTACATTTTAAACTATCAATCGTACGTTAAAAGTTGGTCAAAAGACAAGAAGAATTATAAAACCCCACCTTTTAAAGATAAAAACTAGGTTAAAAAAGGTATACTTTTAAATCGTTCCACTTTGATTGGGGATTTGTTCACTTTGATTGCATTGATTTTTTGTGGATTTCTATTTCTACCCACTTTGAATAAAAAACCTTTTTCACTTTGAACGGGCAATGGTGTAGAACCTGACGCACTAAATTGTGAAGTATTCTTGATTGCGATAGAATGACTCATAGCACAGGGACAAATATTTAATTGTGGTCCAGACTATTTGTAATCATTGTGCATGTATTTTTCCCACCTTCGGTGGGCATAATAAAAACTCAGCTGGTCTCCCTAGATTTATTGTCAGGTTGATGTCATGGTGATTAGCTATTTTTTGTACCCATTCCAGTCTGGGAAAATGCAGAAATTTATTTTAAGGTCGCTCTGAAAAATATAACGTTTTGCAGCTTGTGCCACAAAATCCTTTTTTTATCTGCCCGCCCTCAAACATTATCTGAGCGGAGATTGATTATTTTTGGAAAACATTCGGTAAAACACGGATAACCAGTTGGTGACTATTTTATATTTCTGTAACAAACACATTTAGCAAAAAACTCATATAATTTCCGTTCAGCTCTTAAATTGGCAACTTCTCACCAAATAATTTTGTTATCCACTAAAATGCTAGACGACATTTGTATTGACATCCATGGCTCATGTAACCTATAGGATATATATATATACTGTATATGCTACCGGGTTAGCCTTGAGAGCACCAACCCAAAATTCTCAAAGCATCCAAACCTCAGCACCCCACTAGGGCTGGGGGTTATAGTGATTGTATTTATACATTTTGTGAAAACTATATAACAATATCACAATAGCGAATGTGGAACTTCTTTTTCATAGCACTGCACTGTTGCTGGCTCAGGTAAAACAACTTCGACGCATCAGCGACAGCGCTAAATTAATGATACCACCAAAGTATAGGTACAGTAAGGACAGCGAGTAGCAAATTAGGAATCAAATACAAAATCCAAAGCTACAAAAACTGCTAAATTTACACCTATCTATCCAGTAAAGCACATAAGTAGTCGCGATAAGGATTACATCGTTACTTTTGGTTGTCTTTGCTGACGGGTGGTGCATCTTTCCACATCGAACTAAGTTGTCTTGTAGCTCCTGGTTGATCCGCTAACCTAGCTGAGAGCTGGATGTCTACCACTAGCTATTCGCGTTGCTGGTTGTGCTCTAGCTAATGCACGAACAAAGGTCACACCGAAACGAACAAATATTTAGAGGTAACGAAGAGCAGGTTATATTGCTTTAATTTGACAAGCAACCCTGAGTGTGTCTAATCAACATTTCATTGTGATGAGAGTGATAAGCATAGGTTCGATACCATTTATGAGGTAAGCCAAGAGAGTATGCGGATCGTCGTATCTTGTCATTTTGACGAACCGTTGCCGCTGGTTATGGCATTTGAATCGACGTACTTATCCAGTCCTAGTTCGGCAAAGAACAAATTAACATGTAAATTCGGCAAACGGTTGGCCTAACATAGCTCTAAATAGTTTATATTTACACGTACAAATGAGTACAAACGTTGTATTGTACTGTGTATAAAAGGTTCCTAGATACTGGTAGCTACATGTACTTGTTTACAGGGATTTGTTCTTGAGAGTGGATACAGTCACCGATTGCAATTGGACCAAAAAAAGAATGTTCGAGGAATGTTCTCCAACCGCCTGACCCTCTAACCGGCGAACGGTACGGTGTATAGTTCACTTCCACCAAACATTTAAAATTAAAAAAAAGATTTTTGGCGCGAAAATGGTACGTAAACGTACCCGGAAACCCTCCCCCAAGAAGACGTCTGGCAGCGGGGACAACAGCTTTGAGGACGACGACAGGGGCCGTAGTGGTTCGAGTGGAATCAGCTATAATGACGACAAGGAGGCAGGAGCCGCAAGACGGAGCAGAAAAATGACGACAGAGAAAAGCAAGCAGCAGGTGGATCTCCGCTGGAAGAAAGAGAATTTTCAAGTTGGGATGAAGTAAACGAATATATGGCTGTATATGAAGCGCGATCATATCAGGTGCGAAGGATAGCATAATTACTTTTATTGATGCTCATACATAAAATCTGATGTTTTTCTTTTACCACTTCTAGGTGCGAACAAACTTCTACTGTCTTTGTTTATATTGATATTGGCTTTATTGATGTCTTTCTAACATATTTTCGCTTTGTTTTATATTTTTAGGTGCGAACAAACTCCTATTGACTTTATTTATATTGATATTTACTTTATTGACGTGTTTCTAACATATTTACTGTTTGTTTGATCATGCCAGGTGGGAACAAACTTCTTTTGTCTTTATTTATACTGGTATTCACTTTATTGATGTCTCTCTAACATAATTACTATTTATTTTATCATGTCAGGTGTGAACAAACTTCTAATGTCTTTATTTATATTGGTATTTACTTTATTGATGTCTTTCTAACATGTTTACGCTTTATTTTATCATGTTAGGTGCGATTAAACTTCTAATGTCTGTATTTATATTGGTATTGACTTTATTGAACATATTTACTGTTTGTTTTATGATGTCAGGTGGGACCAAATTTCTATTGTCTTTATTTATATTGGTTCTAAAA